>RJWM01001453.1:0-155914 GCA_004363535.1 Dasyprocta punctata | reverse complement strand
GGGAGACAACTGTTCTAGAGGAGGGCAAGTTTGTTTTGGGTCCCGCTCCCTGACATCTGGGTCCATGGCCACGGGCCGTGTCGCCCTTGGGCCAGTGGAGGGGCCCTGCCGTGGGGGAGGACACTGCTCATCCCGGGGCAGCAGAGGCAAAAGAGAGGCAAAGGGCCCGGGGTCCCAGAGTCCCCTTCCAGGGCAACCCCCACCCCGGGTGGCTTAACTTCCTGCCTGGAGGCCTGGCCTGCTACAGATTCCACCCCCCAGTACTGCCTCGGACTGGGGACCTCTGCAGGCGTTTCAGATGCCTCCATGGTCCCCACAACTGCTCTCACTCCCCCTGCCATTCAGCTAAGCAACAAGATTCAAACTTGACGTGAGTGTGTGTGTGTATGGTGTGCGTGTATGGCGTGTACTACAGAATCAGAGGTAAAACGGGGTGAATTGCACAAATTCACAGCCGATCCTGAAGAGAGTGAGTTTGCGAGCTGCAGACTGAGAAGGGCAAAGCCCAGTTTCGGGCAGGGCTGACGCCGCGTGTGTGAACGTTCTCACCCAGGTTCTACGCTCGAGGCTCTCCCTTGTGGTTGATTACAGTTCTGGTCGGCTGTCACAACCGACACCGAATTCTCACTCAAAGTGACATTACAGGGCCGGAAACCTGGGCTGTCCTCCGCCCTGCGCTGGGGCAGCTGCTCCCCGTGATCTCGGCCTGCAGGTGCAGGTCCGGGCTGCTGCCCGCCTGGGCGTGAGGCTGGGGCGGCTGGGAGCCCACAGCACCCTTCAGGTGGGGGTGGCCACTGCTGGGCTGGGTCTGAGAGGTTCGTGAAAGCACAGCTGAAGTAACGGGGTGCCCTGTTCCTCCTCCTTCCTTCTTAGGGTTCCTGGGTTTCTGCTTTTCCTGCTCTCCTCAACCCGCACATAGAAGAAATTTAAAAAGAGAAACACAGGAGCTCGGGGTAGAGCTGTCGCTACCTAACGACGTGCGCGGCAGAGGCGTAGCACTCATTTGGGGTGGCTCTGAAGGACAACGGGGAAGGAAATCCTCCGGTACGGTCAGGGGTGAGGGTGCTGCCCCGCCCCACTCCCCTGATGTGGGAGGAAAAAGAGTCAAGGAAGCAGGTGGCGCGACAGGCGCGCTCACCGCTACCAAGCTCAGAGCTCTTCATATCAGCTGCTTTCGGGCCGGGAAGGCAACACCAGCAGCAACGGAATCGCTGGCCTCTAACACAACGTCCGCGGCACCACGGAGAAAGGACGGGGTCCTTCTGTCCAGCGCGGTGGGCTCAGGTGACCCGGGGCTGCGTTTCAGCCCACTAAAGACATTTTCAATTTACCTCCCTTCATCAAGTCGTCGTAACAAATTCAAACTTAATTCCTTGGCGATGTTGCTGAGACCTCGGCCAGTGTTTTTAGGGTGATGACTTCTCTTTAGCACGGTTGCGCTCCGATTTCAAAAAGAAATAGAAATGTCGAAGACTATTTCTTTTAAAAATAAAACAAGAAAAGCTCAATGTTTGATTTTTTTTTTTAAATCAGGAAGATACAAAAGAAACATGTGAATAAAATTATTTTAAGAATCAGCGTGACTTCCCGTAGGAAGGCTCTAACCCTGCCGGCAGTGAGTCATACACGCGGGATTTGTAACGCATTATTTCTGCAATGACATTTAAAGTCGAAAACATCGCCTGGGAAATGCAATGTGAGCCTTTGTTTTAAACAATATGTTGCATATATATTTTAAGTGCTAAGAAAAATACAAATGTACGTTCTAAGATAAACTCTGCTAATATTAACAATCCCACCAGAAGGACCAAAAAAAAAAAAAACTACACATTTAATTCTGTCATTCAGAGATTGTTTTATATTTTAAAAAAGTTTGATGTCACTTAAGCTGCTTTTCAAAATCACCCCGGAAGGTAAGACTCCTCCACGACTTACGTAGCTCCGCTGGAAGGTGGCCGATGGTCTGTCCCCAGCGAAACGCCTGTGCGGCTGCGTTTCCGGGGTAACCTTGCTGGCGGCAGGGGGTTGGAGGTCTGGTCCTGCGAGCCCCTCTCCTGTGGATTCCTGCTTTTCTTGCGAGAGTTCTTGCTCTGCCGAGCGGGTTGTCCTAAGCCAGCGTGATTCTCCCGGGCTCTTTCCTGACCCTCTTTCTGGGGACTCGCCCACCCTCCTGCTGCTGGGGAGCGGCCCTCACCCAGAGCTGGGCACAGGCCGGCTCCGTGCACGCCCTCGGGCTTCCAGGACTGCGAAGCGAAGCCTCTTCGCTTTATAAACTACCCAGCCTCAGCCACTCTCTCACAGTAACAGCAAGCAGACAGAGGCACCACCATTTGGTTTTGTCTGGGGCAGAAAAGTTTCCTGGGGTGGCAGCTTTTAGTGCTAGCACAGGACCTGTCCAGATTAAGTGTGTGGAGCTGGTGGCTGCACCCCTAGATAACAGCTGGGGAGGGAGGAAGGGAGGGTGCTGGGCTGCCGGTGACGGCGCCTGAGCAGCGACCTCTGGCGGGGAGAGCGCAGTGCGCGAGGCGGGCCGGGCTTGCTGCGGGCCTTTCAGCTCCGGCCCTACCCACAGCTGAGGCTTCGGGTGCAGCCCACCATGCAGGCCGGTGTGGCCGGGGCAGTGAGCCGCGGGCACTGGGAAGGCCTCCTGCGGGCGCTGGGCTGACGCTGTGTGGCAGGGGGGCCACCAGGGGGGACAGCATGGGCTCTGACAGGAGCACGTTCCTCATACCCCGGGGGGCCCTGGGATGAGTCTGGCTTTTATTTTATTTTATTTATTTATTTATTTTTTGGTACTGGGGATCATAACCTTGCGCCTGCTAGGCAGGCGCTTAAGCCATTGAGCTAAAGCCCTGGCCCTATTTTTTCGAGACAGGGTCTCTATGCAGTTCAGGCTGGCCTTGGACTCACTTTGTACCCCAGACTGGTGCTGAACTCACAACAATCCTCCTGCCTCAGCCTCCCAAGTGCTGGGATTAAAGGCGTGCGCCACCACGCCCGACCTGGCTTTTATTTTAGATGCAGCAGGAAGCCATCACAGGGTCATAGGATGTGGCCCGATGCGGCCTGTGCCCCCCACATGGGCTCAGGGTCCAGCTAAAGGCGTGGACAGCTCAGGGACACCGCACCTTCCTGTGCCCGCCCCAGCCCACAGAAAACCCATGACCTTTGGAAGAAATAACAGCCTACAATGCAGACATAAAGAAAATTATACTGATGAGACGCGTATTGAAGGGGTGCCCCGTGGGTGACGAGGGACGCCTGGCCAGAGACAGCCGCCCCGGGGCAGTGACCATCGGCCCTACCGCCACAAAGCTCTGGCTAAAACGCGGAATCCTGATGCGCCCATCCTCTCATCCGCTGCAATTCCGACAACGGCCACAAGAGGGCGGACTTCTCCTGATCTTTATAAACCTGCAACTGCAAGATGGGATTTCCCTTTCATTTTTCTATTTTTTGCTGAGGGTCTGTAGGCAGTGAGATTCTAAGTAAACATTTAACAACTAGTTCTGGAAGGGTGGAAGAAGCCCCGTTAACAGTTGCTAGTTTCCGTGTTGTAAATACTTCCCCAGCAGGCAGGGCGTGGTGGTGCAGGCCTGTAATCCCACTACTCTGGAGGCTGAGGCAGGAGGATCATTGCGAGTTTGAGACCAGCCTGGGCTACAAAGTGAGTTCAAGGCCACCCCGAACTGCATAGCGAGACCTTGTCTCAAAAAAACCAAACCAAACCAAAACAAAACAAAACAACAACAACAACAAAAAACCCAGCATGTGATTCCGCAGCACTCTGCAGTAAGAGTTTCACAGGTTTCCGGCTAATTTAACCTCGGGGGAAAATCAGGTGCAGCGGGGTCAGCACAGCACAGTGCTGGTTGTAGAGTTCTGGGAGGAAGTTGGGGTGGCAGATGCTCTTAGGGAACTGGATCGTGGTTAAGAATAGACCACTGAGACCTCTCTTGTAGTAGGAAGGTATCTTGAATTTATGGAATGAAAGAACTGTTAAAATGTCCATAATACTTAAAGGGATAGCAGAATTAAATGCAATACTATCAACACTCCAGTGGCATTTCTTACAGAAATAGAAAAAAAAATCCTAAAATTCATGTGGTAACCAGGGATTTAGCTCAGCAGCATAAATACCTGCCTAGCAAGCACGAGGTCATGAGTTTGACCCTGGTACAAAAACAAAACAAAACAAAGTATCATAAAATATCCAAAATAGTCATAGCGACCTAAGCAAGAAGAACAAAACCACAGTGATAGGAACAATATAATACTGGGATTCAAGCAGACATACAGACATACAGACCAACGGAACAGAATAGAAAGTCAAACCATAAACCCATGCTTTCACCGTTGACTGACCTTTGACACGGATGGCCAGGCCTGCCAATGGGCAGGGGTTCTGTTCAATAAATGACGTTAGGAAAAATGGAGGTCAACAAGCAGAAAAGTAAAATTTTACCCTCATCCCCCATCATACCCAAAAATTAACTGAATATGGTTAAAGTTAAAATATAAGACCTGACACTGTAGAATTACTAGAAGAAAACAGAAAAAAAACCCAAAACATTAGCCTGGGCAATAATGTTTTTGAACATAATCCTAAAGGGTACAGGAAACAAAAGCAAAAGTAGACAAATGGGGCTGCATTAACCACTGCACAGCAAAGGAAAACCATCCACAGAGTGAGACTACGACTTCTGGAGCGGGAGGAAAAGGCTGCAGGCCCTGCACCTGCTGCAGGGTGAGGTACAAGTTCGCCCTGGCTGGGAGTCGGCAGAAGCTGCGCCAGGCCCGGGAGGGGGACGGTAAGAAGCCACTTCGCCTTCCGTGGTTTGCGCAGCTCACAGGAAGGACACGCTGGCCTCCTGCGGTGCTCCTCCCAGCTGATTCGCCCTCCCTGCGAGCTGACCAGCGGGCAGGCTGAGTCAAGAACACTGCACATGTCCCCTCCCCGCCTCCCCAAAGCACCTGGCTGATTCTGAGGACAGGCTGAGTTGACAGCAACTGAGGTACAAAACGACTTCATGTGTGTGTTGTTTGATTGACCTTGCAGGCCTAAGGCTGGTGGTCTGAGCATCTATTGGAAGGATAGCAGAATGCGATACAGCGACCACGGGGGGTTTCCTTCTGTCTTGTTTTTGAAATCCAATATTGTTCTCACTGTTTTGTTTTGTTCTGATTCATTGTTTTGTTTTATTCAATGTTCTGTTTTGATTGGCTTCATTCTGTTTTGTTTGATTTTACTATGACTGATGGTATGGACAACTATTGTGAAGATAAGAAGACATATTATGGTAGCCATTGTAGATTTCCTATTGTCCTGATTTGGAGTTTTGTGCCACTTTTACTGTTTTGTTTCAGTTGGCTTTATTCTGTTTTGTTTTGTTGGGTTTTGTTCTCTTTAGAAAAAAAAGAGGGGCAATGTCCAAATATATACGGAACACAAATAATTTCATAGCAAAAAAATCAAACCAAGTCAAAACAAAAAATAGTGATCAAAACCCAGCAAAGCACCCAAATAGGTATTTTTTCCCAAGAAGACCTACAAAGGGCAGCAGGTATATGAAAAGGTGCTCAACATCACTCTCATCAGAGGAATGCAAATCAAAACCAAAGGAGACAAAGGTACTGTTTTAGTCCGTGCCGTGTTTCTAAATCAAAACACCAGAAGCAGCATACTTGATAAGGAAGAGAAGTTTCTTCAGACCACAATTCTGCTGGCTCAAGAGCATGGCACTGACATCTACTTGGCTCTAGTGAGGTCCTCAAAGCAGACAGAATCGTAAGAGACTAGGATGGGCCGGGCTTCATCTTTTTACAGTAACTCGTTCTCTTGGGAGCTCCAGGCCACTCTGAGAACAGCAGGAAGCCATGAGCGAGGGTGCAGGCCTGTGACCCACTTGCTTTTCACTGGGTCCCGTGTCTTACAGTCTCCACCATCTCAGTGAGTTAAAGCTCTTGAATGGGACGAATCACGTTCGAATAAAAGCAGATGCCAGCTGTTGATGAAGCCATGCCAGCTGCTGGTGGGATGCAGAACTGGGAAAAGATTCTTCAAAAAGTTAGAAAGAGCTACTCAGGAGGCTGAGGCAGGAGAATTACAAGTTGGAGGCCAGCCTGGGCAACTTAGTGAGACTATGCTGCAAATAAAAAGGGCTAGAGATGTAGCTTAGTGCTCTCTAGATTCAATCCCCGGGGGGGGGGGGGAGAGAGAGAGAGAGAGAGAGAGAGAGAGAGACAAAGAGCGCACTGCCGTTTGTGATAACACAAATGAGTCTGGAGGATATTATGCTAAGTGGAATAAGCCAGACACAGAAAGAGAAATAGTGTGTGTCTTCAGTTACATGTGGAGTAAAACACTGAAAAAATTTTTGCTTGATTCAGGGGATAGAGCTCATGACCTCCCGCTTGCCAGGCAGTGCTCATGCCGCTGAGCCATACGCCCAGCCCTGGAATGAAGCACGCGGAGCTCATGGAAGCAGAGCGCAGAGCCGTGGTCACCAGAGACCAGGGTGAGAGGTGAGGTTCTGAGCGGGGGGGGGGGGGGGGGGCGCAGGAAGTCTGGGTGATGCCAGATGACTGAGTCCAGAGCCCTGGGGTGCAGGACGAGGCAGTCTGGGCTAACAGCATTGTATCGAGTACTTGAAATGTGCTCAGCACGTAGATCTCTGTCCTTTTTATTTTTTTGGAACCAGGAATCGAACTCAGGACTTCGCCCTTGCCAGGCAGGTGCTGTTCCACTGAACTATATCCCTGGCCCCGCGTAGACTTTAAGGATTTTCATCATGCACAAAAATGGTAATTAGGTGTGGTGGTGGACATGTCAATTAGATTTATTACGGTAATTATTTTAGAATGTCATATATGTATCAAAACATGACATCATATACACAAATACATACAAGTTTTGTCAATTTTACCTCCGTAAGTCTGGGGAAACACCGTCTTTACGGTAAAAGGCAGCTGGTCGTAGCATCGAGTGTGAGTGCTGAGCGCAGAATGGAGGCGGTGAGCTCACGCGAGGGGAATGGATGGCTGGGGCGCAGGTGGCCAGGGCTGGAGCAGCAGCTGCGTCACCTGTGAAATGAGCCACGACTGTGGTTCTCGGGGAGCCCCGGGGCCGCTGGACGGAACTGTGGAGCGGGATCCAGCAGTTTGCGTCTCACGCACCCCCAGCATGAGAACCGCTGAGTCTCAGGCCTTTCATTTCTGTCACTTTCTCATCAGGGTGACCCAAGCCCCGACACCCACAGCTTAGAGGGGGCGCGGTTTATTTCGGCTCAGTCTTCAGAGGGTTCAGTTCATGGTTGACTGGCTCTGCAGTAGAAAGAGAAGACAGGAGGGCCTGGCTGAGGAAAGCCAGGAGGCAGAGAGAAAAGGGGGGAGCCGGGGTCACGCCCCCAGTAACCTGTCTCTTCCCAACAGGCGGGACTTCCTCAGGGCACAGAGACTACTGAACTGATCGGTGGGTAATCCACTGGTAAGTGTCATGTGCTGGTGATCAGTAACCTTCCAAATGCATGAGACTTCCGGGGGACATTTTATAGCTAAGCCACAATAGTTTCCTAAGAGTTGCAGTTTACATTTGCCCTTACTCTATATTCTATATGGGGTCAGAATCCAGGCCTAAAGTTTGGAAAGGAAGATGGTTCTTCTACTCATTCTTCTTTAAAAAAAAATATTTCATTGTAGAATAAATCTTAGATGCTAAGATAATATTTAATGTGGATGTGAGATTGAGAGAAGAAAGTCTAGGCTCCTGCTCCCAACACTCAATTTAGGGACTAGATTATCTATTGCATTTTAAAGCAATTGCTTTTCAGGATAGAGAGCATTGAAATATTATTCTTATAACCCCCATTCTTTCTCTTTTTAAAAACTTTGGTACAAGTTCTCACTAGGTTGACTAGGTTGACCTCAAGTTCTCAATCCTCCTGCTTCAGCCTCTTGAGTGCCAGGGTTACAGGTATGAACTACAATCCCTCCCTCCCCCCCCTCCTTCCCTTCTTTCTTCTTTCCTCTCTCTCTGTCCTTCTCTGTTTTTCTCTTTTTTACTTCAGAGTCCATGGTATTACATTTAAACCATTTTATAATTGAAACAGGTTTAATCTAATGCATAATTCTAAATTATATTTTCATTTATGGTGTCTTCATCCTCATTAGTATTCTTTCCTTAAAAATTGTTTTTGAAAACTTCAGAGTCCACATTGTTGGTTGGTTAAAGGTTGAAACGTTAGTTTTAATTATCCACAGCTTCTGACTTTTGTTGTAATTCAGAGTGACCTCATTAAAATTCTATGATTCTGTTCTTCCTTTTTTTTTTCTTTTTTGCAAAACTGCCTGGTGCTCATGCAAAGACTGATTAAACTAGCTATACAGGCATTAAAACTTAATGCCTTTGTTTCATTTTTACCCACATATCAGTAGTTACCATGGTTACCAAGAAGGGTTCAGGTGGTGCCAACTTGCAGATGTGCTAAAATGCTTTCCCTGGCTCAGATTCTCTGTTACTACAGCAGTGCAGTAGCTAATTTCCAGGGAAAGCAGTTTTTATACCCTGGGTTAATTTGGGGGAAGCTTATCAGCTCTTATTTTGTACCCTTCAACCAACTCACTATGCCCAAAAGCATAGTTATATATGCGGTGAAAATAGAGCAAGATGACCACACAGGCTACTTACAGTATTCACAATAGCAGCCTTTTTTTCCTGTCTATATATTTATCTTTCATCAGTAATCACTTCATCTCAAGGGAGATATAGGACCACATTCTCCAAAAGTTTATGATCTTCATGGGGACTTTAGAACTACCTGGGTTGCAAGTAACAGGAATCAACTAGGGAAGTGTGTGTTTCACGGAATCTGGGGCCATGATGCAGCTGGAACCAAGGACATAAATGCTTCAGAAATTTGTTTTCTCTTTGTTGTATCTTGTGATTCTCTTTTTTTAATATGGTAAAATTTGCATAGCATAAATTTGACTGATTTCACTGTTCTCAGTGTGTAGTTCAGTGGTGTTAAGAACGGTCACATCACTCTACAACCATGACCACTGTCCGCCTCCTGAAGCCTGTTCTCTTCCCGAATGGAAATTCTCTACCCAGTAAACAGTAACTCCCCGTTCTTTCTTTACTAAACTACTGGCAACTAACATTTTACTCTATGTCTCTGAATTTGCCTGTTCTAGGTACCTCACATCAATGGAATCATGCGATATCTCTTCTTTTGCAAATGGCTTACTTTACTTGGCATAATGTCTTCAAGGCTCACCCATGTTATAGCAAATGTCAGAATTTCCTTCATTTTTCAGGCTGTTTCCACTTTTTGTTCATCCATTCTTGTGCTGATCGATAGTCGGACTAGTTTCACCTTTTTGCGTTGTGAATAGCACTGCTATGAACTTGGTTTTACCAATATCTCTTTGAGTCCTTGTTCTCAACACTCCTGGGTGGAATTGGTATATCATATAGTAACTCTGATTTTGATTCCACTACTATATATGGAAAAGTATTTATTTTTTCAGTCTTTGTTTCCTTATGAGTGAGGTCAAGATTAGAGTCAATCTCTTAAAGTTTCAGGGAGGTGTTTCTTTTTTTCTTTAAAAATGCCTACATTTATTTTGCTGGCAAATATAGAATGAGACAGAGGTTGGCCACCTCTGCTTCCTGCAGTGTCACCGAGGCACAAAACCAGGTGCATTCACTTGAGTGGCTCTTGGTGCTGGCTTTGAGCTGGCAGTTCAGCTGGAGCTTGTCTGACCTGTGGGCTTTGTTTCTTCTCCATGGGGCCTCCATGGTACTGCTTGGGCTTCCTTACATCATGAGCTCCAAGAGCAAGTGTTTCAGCATGGGGATGTCTCTGTCTGTCTGTCTCTTCCTCTGTCTCTCCTTTTGTCTCTCTCTCCATCTCTTTCTTTCCATCTCTCCACCTCTGTCTCTGTTTCTCTGTCTCTCTTTCCTTTCTCTTCATTGCAAGTTATCTTTTCTTTAGCTCTTTTCTGCTCCCCCAGCTCTGAGCACATAACTAATACAATGGTCTGAGTTTCTAGTCACCTGGCTTTTATGGACATTTTCTTCTCTCTTCTAATGCCTAACCTGGAATCATCCTGTTCTCAGCTCTCCGCTCTGGTGGACATCTGTTTTGATTCCAAGTCCCACTTTCTAGTGTTTATCTTTGATTGGACCTCAGGGGAAAACAGCTTTCATTGTTGGGTGTCAGCATCACTGGAAAGCCTGAGAACCGATCTTGCCAACTCCCTGGTTTGGCTCAGTGTGCTCCTCCTTCCAGCCGGCGCCGTCTTGGCGGGGTGTTTTCTTCAGTCTTGTGCCACTTGTGTGATGTCACGATGCCAGAGCTTGTAAACAGCAGGACGAAAGAGTGGGGAGCTGTAGGTGACAGACGCTGAAGGAGCGAGGGTTTGGAGCCCTGCTTCTCTGCTTTGCTTGCCGATATGCTGGACTCCAGTTTCTTCATTTTAAAGTAGGTACAACAGTGCGTTTGGATAAGAGGAATAACTTGGAATGCTGGACAGCACAGCAGGGTAAATATGGTTCACAATGATTAACTGTAGTTTTTTATTTAATAGTTGAGAGGATTTTTAATGTTCCCAAAGAAATGATAAATGTTTGGAGGGATGCGCTGTTTACCCTGATCTGATCATTATGCGCTGCACAATGTACACATGTGTGGAGATATCTTGCGTGGTGGCTACTTCCTAAGGCAAGGATCAGCTGACTGGGGCTGGCATTTTTGATCTCTAGTTTTCAGGGCTGATTATTTTCCAGCTAGGCCTTATTTTCAGGGTAAAGGGGTAATAAAACCATTTCTAATCTGCTATTGTGATGACTCCGGGAGGGCCTTCATGCTGTGAGCGTTGTATGAGGCCCTGGGTGTTAGTTCTCTTCTTCGTCCACCGCCCTCCCCAGCCCCCGCCCCGGAAGACCCAGACAGGCCTGCCGGGTGAACCCTTGAGTGCTGTCAGCATCGAGTTCCTGGGTTCTGGTCTCGATGAAGCTGTGGAGGTGGGAATTCTTGGTCAGGGCTTAGCCCAGGGGTGAGGAGCCGAGCAGACAGTGTTTGGTTTCGGGTGTGATGGTCATCACAGACTTCATCTAAAGTGGACGCTGAAGAGCCAGAGTGATGGAGGCGTGGTCCTGCGGGGTCAGGGGTGCATGGGCAGAGCTGGACAGCGGCAGAGGCCGCTGCTTCCAGCATCATCAGGAGTCCTGGAGGAGCAGGGCTCATCACGTTCCGTGCCGCTCACCGGGATGAGACGCGCAGGGCTCTTCTTCCTGGGGCACTGGTGTCAGTGTAGATCCTGAGAGCCTCTGAGCGCATGGCCGGTTCTCGGTCCTCCAGCCTGGTGACTTTGGCAAAAGGGTCGGGGGCAGGAGACGTTTGTAAATCCGAGCAATGGAGACACAGGGCTGGACCTTAGGACAAGATACATCCTCAGTTACAAATCCGTTACAAATACCTTTCGCGCATCTCATTATAAGACACAGGAAATAGAGGCAAACAAAAACAGGAAGTAGATGTGACCCGCACTGAAATGTTTCATAGTTTGCCATCCTTCCATCTGCACACGCTCCCCACACACACACACACACACACGCACACACACACATGCACACCACGTGCCACACACCTGAACCCTGCACAGACTGCACACACACTCATATACACACATCACACACCACACACACCCCTTATCCTCTGCCACACACATTGCAACACACATACAGATTTTTTTAAAAATTTTATTTAAGAGGAAAAAAGACCCAGAAAAGAAAAACAAAAAGCAAAAGAGACAGACAACAACAAATCCAATACAGTAACATGATAGGTTTACAAAACGAGAAGATTGGAATTTGACAATGGTTGTAATATTGCATATCATTACCTTCAAAGGGTTTGTTTAGATTAAAAGATACAGACATGTAAAGTTGATCTAATCATATGAGTATTAACTGTTATTTTTCAATAACTAATACATTTAGGAGTATAGTCATTTTGACTATCTTATGTATACCTATATACAAATTTATGTCTTTTTCCTTTTCCCTTCCTTCATTCCTCCTTTCCCCTTATAGTACCACTTGTTATCTTCAAAATAACTGCCCATACCATCAGGCATAATATAATCAAACAAAACAGTACAGAATAAAACCAATAAAAAAGAAAACAATGGAAGCAATACATAGTAAAACAACACTGGTTACCATAATGCCTCTTGTTATCTTCTAAGCAGTTGTGTATATCATCAGTCATAATACAATCAAACAAATCAAAATAGAATAAAATCACTCAAAACAAAACAATGAAAGCAATACAGTGCTTCAAAACAAGGTGATTGGATATCAATAATGTCTACCATAATGTATTTTGTTACCTTTGAAATAGCTGTCCATGCCATCAAATATAATAAAATTAGACAAACTGAAATAGAATTAGACAAAACTAAACAGAACAATGAAAACAATACAGGACTCAAATCCCAATGATAGATTAACAATGGCCACTGCCTTCCCTTTTTAGACACTTCTCCCCTTTCATTTTTTACAATATGTATTGTGTATTTTGAATCCTACTAACTCCTTTAGTTTTTTGTTTTTTTTTTTGTACTAGGGAGATAGCATGATGTTCACCCATGTGGCTCTGGGTCATTTCATCCATGAACATGATCTTAAGTTGTATCCATTTACCTACAAGAGGCTTGAAGTTATTTTTCTTTGTAGCTGAGTATCTTTACATTGGATAAAAATGCCATATCTTTCTTGTCCACTTTGTAGCTAATGGGCAAGCTACCCCCACTTCTTTCTGGTTCCCTGTCATGTACAGCATTGTTCTATCTCCTTTGACTTTCAGTCTATGAACCCCCTTTCAAGTTTAATGTGTTTCTTGTATAAGGCATATTGATGGATCCTGTCTCCTGATCCACTCTGCCTGTGTTTCTTTTTATTGGTAAACTGAGGTCATCTATGTTAAAGTTTAAGGCCAGCATGCACTGCCTTGTCTCTGCCATGCTATTTTCCTGCCATTGGCTGCCTACTTTTCCTCTCTACTCAATTGTCTGCCCTGCTCAGTGATATCCCTCTGCCACTGCTTCTGGAGCTGTGGTCTTTTTATCTCTCTCTAGAATGTCCTTCAGTATTCTTTGTAGGGTCAGCTTGGTGGTCATAAATTCCTTCAGTTGTTCTTTGTCATGTAAATATCTTGTTTCTCCATTAATTTTGAAAGAGTTTTGCAGGGTATATCAATCTGGGTTGGAAGTTGTTTTCTTTCAGGGCTTGATATACTTTACTCCAAGCTCTTCTTGACCTGATGGTTTGTGTTGAGAAGTCTGTTGTGATTCTGATGAGTTTTCTTTTGTAGGTGATCTGTTTCTTTTTCTCTAACAGTTTTTAATATTCTGTTTTTGTGTTGAATTTCTGGGATCTTGATTATTATATGTCTGGGTATAGATTTATTTTGGTTATGGCTAGCTGGAATTCTATATGCTTCACTTATCTGAAAGTCACTTCTTCTCCCTGTGCTTGGGAGGTTTTCTGATACTATTTCTGTAAATAGACTTTTAATGTCATTTGTGTTGACCCCTGCTTTTTCACTCACATCTTTTATTCTTAAGTTATGTTTCTTTTTTTTTTGAACTTTTATTAACACTTATTTTATTTTTTTTTAATTTTAGACAAAAGGAAAACAAGAAATCAAAACATAACAATTTCACCCCAACCAACAAAACAGCAACAATCATCAGCATATTGGATATTCCCAAAAATTATTTAAGGCAAAAAATACAGACATGAAATATTATCTAACTAATTGTTAACACAATTGTTTTCAAATGAACATTTCACATTAAAGATAAAATCTGAAGGTGACCCTCAAAAAATTACATTTTACTCAAAATTCTTTTTTCTCTGTCACACCAAATTTTTTATATACATAGATTTTGTTTCAGATGACATGATACTCTCCCCAGAGGATCCCAAGAACTCTACACCTGTCTTTTTGTGACAGCAATGTATTGAGGTCTCCCAATACAGTCGTATTAAAGCTTACTTGATTTTTCATGTCGATTAATAATTGTTTTATATAACTGGGTGGACTAGTATTTGTTGCATGTTATCTCTTCATCTTAGATTATTCCCTTACCAATATATAATGACCTTCTTTGTCTTTTGAAATCAAAAACATAACCAACAAAACAGCAACAATCATCAGCGTATTGGATATTCCCAAAAATTATTTAAGACAAAAAATACAGACATGAAACATTATCTAACTAATTGTTAACACAGTTGTTTTCAAATGAACATTTCACATTAAAAATAAAATCTGAAGTTGACCCTAAAGAATTACATTTTACTCAAAATTCTTTTTCTCTGTCACAACTAATTTTTTATATACATAGATTTTGTTTCAGATGACATGATACTCTACCCAGAGGATCCCAAGAACTCCACACCTGTCTTTTTGTGACAGCAATATACTGAGGTCTCCCAATACAATGGTATTAAGGCTTACTTGATTTTTCATGTCGATTAATAATTGTTTTATATAACTGGGTGGACTAGTGTTTGTTGCATTATCTCTTCTTCTTAAATTGTTCCCTTACCAATATATAATGACCTTGTTTGTCTCTCTTGATCAGTCTTGGCTTAAAATTAACTTTATCTGCAAATAGAATAGCCACCTCTGCTTTTTTCTGGACTCCTGTTGCATGGAGTATTGTTTTCCATCCTTTGACTTTCAGTCTATGAGTATCTTTTTAAATTAAATGTATTTCTTGTATGCAGCATGTTGTTAGATCTTGCTTCTTGATCCATTCTGCCAGTCTATGTCTTTTGACTAATGAATTAAGACCATTAACATTGATGGCTAAAACTGATATGTATTGACTTATCTTTATCGTGTTATTTTCTTTTTTCCTGGTGGATTCCTTCAATTGGGGTTCATAGAGTTGTAGTACTTATCATCCCTTTCTAAAATGTCCTTCAAAGTATTTTGGAGTGCTGGTTTAGTGGTCATGAATTTCCTCAACTGTTCCTTATCATGGAAATATTTTGTTTCTCCCTCTATTTTGAAAGATAGTTTTGCGGGATACATCAATCTGGGTTGACAGTTGTTTTCTTTTAGAACTTGGAGTACTTCACTCCAAGCTCTCCTTGACTTGAGAGTTTGTGCTGAGAAGTCCACTGTAATTCTGATGGGCTTTCCTTTATAGGTGATTTATTTCTTTTCCCTTACAGCTTTTAAAATTTTATTCTTGTGTTGAACTTCTGAACTCTTGACTATGATATGCCTGGAAGTAGTTTTTTTTTTATCATTGTTAATTGGGGTTCTATATGCCTCACTTATTTGTATGTCAAATTCTTTTTCTCTGCCAGGAATATTTTCTGACACGATGTCTGTAAGGATTTTTTAATGTCATTTGTAGTATCTCCTGCTTGTTCACTGACTCCAATTAATCTTAAGTTATTTTTCTTTGTCTCGTCAGGAAACTACTGGATTAATATCTCAGGATCCCTTGCTAGTTTTGAAGAATCTTTCTTTTCCTGGTCACTAACTGCAAGCCTATCTTCAATATCTGAGATCCTGTCCCCACATTTGTTTAATCTGCTTTGAATACTTTCAATAGAGTTTCTAATCTCCTGGATATCTACTTGAATGTGCTTTATGGAATCCATTTGCTTCCTATGCTGTCCTTCCATAGTTTGGTTAAGCTCATTTATTTTTTTGTCTGTATCTTCCCTAACATCACTCAGCATGGTGTATATTTTGGTAGTCTCTGTGGTTATTTGAGTAATTATTTCTGATTTCATTTTTTCCAAAACCTCATTCAACTGCTTTGTTACCACTTCTAAGAAACCTTGTAGGGGGCTTTTGGATTTTCCAGCCTCATTGCCCCCTGGGTTTGCTTTTGGTGAACTGGGTGTCTGGGGTTGTGACCTGTTTAAGTGTCTTCTCATTTCTTTTCTTTTTAAGCATAATTCCTAAAGTGATACCTGTTAGTTACCTGCAGTGGGTTACTTTAATGGTGGTATTAAGGACTTCCAGGTGATGAGCCTGGAGATATCTTCCAGGTGTAATTGGTTCCTGGGCTCCGAGTCCATTGGAAAATCCCACCTCCTCAGTTTGTCAGAGATGAGAAACTACTGCACGCCTAGCCCAGTCCCTAGTTCCTTGGCACCACGCCCCAGCCTCTCTGCAACCCCCAGTCAATCCCAGTCCTGAATCAGCAAGGCCAGCAGCTATCCTGTTCAATCCAGTCAGTTCTGGTTGCAGTGGCATCCACAGCACCAAACACAGTCAACTAAACAGTAAACTGATCCAACCCCTGATTTACAACCCCCAACCATATAAACTGAATTTATGTCCATACAACAGGATGTAAAACAATCATATACAATACTTAGGTTCAGAAAATGTCAATTCTGTCCCCAAGAGTGAGGACCCAAAATGAATTTAAGAAAAAGCAGGAAAGTGGGAAAAGAGAAAAGAGACTACAAGTAGGTTGGAGAACAAAGATGGTTCCACCAACTCAGGGAAACCATTGCAGAAGACTGAGGGAAAAGAAAGCCAAAAGAGACAGAGAAGAGAACAGAACAAGACCTGCCCAAGAGGGCAGAAACCACAGTCACACTTAAAAAAAAAAAGTCCACTTCTGGGGTTCTCTCTGCATTCACTGGTAAACAGCCTGTGGAGACAGCAACCCAAATCGTGGCACTGTATCTCCACAAGCCGGTAACTCTTCATGGACAGAGTAGTAGACAACCTTAGCAGGCCTGCCCTGAGAGCGGCCTCCTCGGGCTCGCAGCCATCCAGGCAGTCTCCGCGAGTCTGTACCCAACTAGGAACCACTGGGGGAAGCTGGGAACAGTTTTAGCCCCAGTCATATCTGGCCTGACTCAGGAATGGCTTCTGGCAAATCGCTCTCCCGGGGGAGGACTAAGCCCTCCCCACCCACCGCCAGCCAGCACCGTCCTCCACACCCGTGGCTCTCCTCCACCAGGAAATGGTTCTGCAGAGGTCCCGGGGTCACCAGCCACCACCAACACTGCAACCATGCACCACCGGGCTCCAACAGCTCCCCTCGTGCAGTGAGTCAGGCTCCAGGCAAAGGCTCCACCAGCTACCGCCTTCTTCTTAGTTGAATTTTTTTCTTTTCACTTTTTTCGTGGGGTTTGATTCAGACTTCAGGCTCTTCCTGGGTCCAAGGAACCCATCTCCCTCCTTTTTGTCTTCCTCAAGATGGTGTGTTCCCACATCTAGACGGTATCTCTCAGAGAAGCTGTTTTCCCTGCGTCCTACTACTCCACCCAAGTTATGTTTCTTTGGGTTGTCTTGCAGCCATTGAATTGTTACTTCCCAGGTTCCTTGTTATTTTTAAGAGATCTTCCCCTTCATGATCACAAGCTGCAAACCTGTCTTCAAGGTTTGAACGTCTATCTTCAGTTTCTTTCAAGTGGTTTTGCCAACTTTCAATGGAGTTTTTAATTTCCTGGTTATCTCTTTGAATCTGTTTCATGTATTCTAAATCTTTTTTGTATTGTTCATTCAAGGTTTCCCTCATTTTCCTATGCTCCATTTTTTCATCTATGTCTTCTTTAGAGATGCCTAGCAGTTCTTTTATTATGTTTTTCATTTCTTCTTTTAGTTAAGTTAGTATTTCTGTTCTAATTTCTTTTATAGCCTCATGAAGCTATTTCTTTACTTCAGCTGCCATCACCTCAGAAACTTCAGTTGTGTGACTCCTTATCTCTTCTGCATTTGCATCTCCTGGACTTAGTCTACTTGGATTGGAGGCCAGAGACTGCCTTTTGCTTCTTCATCTTGACATATTCCTGGGTTCTTCTGGACAAATGGCTACTGGGGTCCCAGGCACTCCCTGCATTGGCCACAATTTCTCTGAAGTGAGACTGTTTGGTTCTTGTAGCCAGTGCCGACTATAAATATCTGATGATGGCCATTGAATACACTGGTGCAGCGCTGTCTGCTGCTTTTCCCCAGCCTGTGTTGGCTCCCTGGTGGCTGGTGGAGTGTGTGCGGGGGCGGGGCCACCGCCTGCAAACCTGGGTTGGTCACCAGCACGATCCTCCACTACTGCCCCGGAGCACATGTGGGGCCGCTGCCTCCAGACCAAGCTGGCCACCCACAGGGACCCTCCGAGATGGCCCCCAGAATGTGCACAGGGGCAGGGCTCAGTCCGAGCAACTTCCATGGGTCTGCGCCCAGCTAGGAGCTCCTGGAGGAAGCCAGGGTTAGGGCTCACGGGAGGGAACAGACACAGGCTGTCCCTCTTCAGGCTGTGTGCTCTGCTCTGCCCTGCCCCCAGGCACCAGGGAGAGAAGCCTCGTGTGCACACAGTCACAGAGTGGCCGTCAGCAAGCCCAGGGACGGCCCTCACTGGAGCCCAATCGTGCTGGCATCAGGGTCTCCCATTTCTGGCCTCCAGAGTCATGAGATCAAGGTGTCCAGTGCCTCATCTTCCCCATGTGTGCTATTTTGTTAGGACAATCTGAGCCGACTGAGACACACTTTTCGGTTTGCATATCTTTCTTTGTCAATTTGTGTATCTTTTCAACTTGCATACGTGGGCTCACTTTTTCCTGTATTGCCTGGTCATATTAATGATTGTGTTACTGTGTGGATAGTCTAAGCTCAGTGCTGAATCTTTAAGGGGTGTAGCCTGGGGCAGTCATCTCTCTTTGAGGGAACACTGGAGCCCGGGTACCTCCTCCTCCCTTCTCTTGTCTACCCCAGCCCTGAGGTGAGCGCTTTGCATCCCTGCTGAGAGGGGCTGCCTCACCATGGGCCAAAGGCAACCAGGCGAAACTTCCAACACTGTGAGTGCAAAATAAACCTTTCTAAAATAAATCAATTACCTTAGATAATTTGCTATTTTGATAGAAAGTTGGCTAGCATTCGATGTAAGTCAGTCTATTTGCTGGGGCAAAGAGTAACACAGAATCAACACTCAGGACTTGGAGGCAGATTTATTTACGTATACAGGCCCGATAGGGATTCAATCAATCACCAGACGATCAGGCCCTGATCCTTGATAATTTGGGGCTTATGTGAGATAAGCAAGCAGGAAGTACAGAAGCAGAGTATTTGGCGGTTACTGATTGGTTACATCTTATGTTATTAGTACTGATTGGCTTGAATGAAAACTACATCATATGTGTTGCAAGTATGTAAGTTCAAACTCTGGGCAAGCTCGGCATTATGGGACGTAAGTGCCTGAGATAACACAGGAGTTCAGGGTACCATCGGTTAGACAAGGGAAATATGCACCTGGCATTGGTGGAAGGCAGGAAGACAGGAAGACAAATCTGCTCAGGAAGTAGCCGTTGTAGGAGTTTTAACTACACAAAGTTAACTCTGTATCTTCCTCTTTATTTGGCCAGGTCCTGAGTTCAGGGGTGAGTGTCTGGCAGGCTGCTGTTTGGCTGACGGAAGGGAACGAAGTGGTGGGTGAGGGTGGTGCAGGAAAACACCTGGGGTCCTTGGACCTTCTAGAATCCAGCCCTGCCCAGGCAAGGGGTGGGGCCTCTGTCCAAGGCATCGGATTCACACCTCTCCTGTCACACCGCCTGCATCTCCGCGTGGCTGGAGGGTGAAGAAGACCAAGTTCCAGAAAGTGTGAGGCCGGGACGAGGCTGAGCAGCTCACAGCCCCAACTTCTCAAGCTGCCATCGCGCTGAACTTGCACTCGCCCTGCGGCAGAGAAAAGCCTTGATCCGGGACTTTCCAGAGGGCATTTCTTTAAACAGCACTGCCTTGTGGTGGCAGTGCAGTGAGTTTAGGAAGATCAAGCAAATGCTTTTACTTTTAAAAACTCAGGAAAACTGTCGAAAGACCTGCACTGTGGGTTTTTTGCCAGTCCGTGACTTCTGCAGTGCCTGGCGTACCTACAGGCAGAGGCCTGGCCCGGTGTCACCGTCCTTTCTGGACACCAGGTTGAATGGTTGAATGGAGCCTGCTGGGTGCCCCTTAGGGTAGTGGCTTTGGTGGCTGAGTCACACACACCCCACTCACCCTCCCCTCCCCGAGACAGAGCCAGGCAGGGGCCTCTCTTCTCCAGCTGGTGGCACTCATCTGTAAATGACCAAGTTGAGGAGGAGGACGGAAGAGGAAGTCAGGACCTGGCGTGGCGGTCTCCCTTGCTCTGGCCTCATTCTTCTGAGAGCTTCTGCTGGGAATCCAGCCACTGAATGTGTCTAGAAATGACAATTGTGTGTTTTTGTTTTGTTTTGTTTTGTTTGGTACTAGGGATCGAGTTCACAACCTTGTGCCTGCCAGGCAGGTGCTTAGGCCGCTGAGCTAAATTCCAGGTGAAAATTGTTTCTTTGAGACTTATTTATTTATTGAGACAGGCTCTCATTTCTCTGTTAGCTGGCCTTGAACTCGAAGTGATCCTCCTGCCTCAGCCTCTCAAGTGCTGAGATTACAGGCATGTGCCACCACGCTCAGTTCCTTTAATATTTAAGAATAACCACACATGCACAAACATACTTGTGCACACATAGACAGGTGTATACACACACACAGGCATGCCCACATGCATGTGTACATGTACACTAACAAGTGTGTACATGCAACCATTTACCCACACTCATGCTTACACACAAACAGCAATGCCATGCCTGAGCCCCAGAGATTCTGATTTAAATAATTAGAAAAGGACCTGGGTATCATTACTATTGCTTTCTAGAGTAGTCAAATACACAATCAATGCCCTAGGAATGTGTGTGCCTTATTTCTGGAATCAGCATCTCACCAATTAAGAACTGTGCCGGCCACGTGGGGCCCGAAACCCAGAGCAGCGTGTTGGCCAGAAGCCAGCACACAACAGCCAACGCTTCTTGTGTGAACTCGCTGATGACTCAGTTGCTCAAAAGAGTTTCCAGGGTCACCTGTCCACAGCAAAGCATCCTAGTGACTGTGGACACCAGCACAGTCTGGTTCTGTTACTTTGTGTGTGTGTGCGCGCGTGTGTTGAGATTCCAGTGAGCGACTTCATGCTGCTGGGGTTTACCTGTGCTTAGAACACGGAACAGGGCCCAGCCCTTCCCTTTCGAGGTCCCCGGTCCCCACCACTGCGCCCCGCCCAGCCGCCCCCCGTGGAGTGACACTAGGTGGGGCTGCCGTGTCGCGGGCTGGCCCTGGCTCTGGCCAGGTCGGAGCTCTGGGAGACGCCTCCCCGGAGCACGGCCGCAGCGGGGGTCGCTGCAACCCAGCGCATCGCACCGCCCCCTCGTGGTACCCCGAGCCATGGGCCCCTCTTCCCCGTACCCTTCTGGAGGACAGCTCAGCCACAGGGACTCTGACCACCAAGATGGAGGGAAAGGAAGCACGCGGTCGGCTTTGCCTCTGAGGCCCGCTGTGGGCTGTGCGTCCCCGCGAAATCCTGGAGCTGGCTGAGAGGCGCACACGTGAGGAGAGGCAGGGAGTTGGATGGCCAGTGTGCTGACTTGGGGAGATGGATCATTGAAATGGGGGGCCGTGTGTCCTGAGATACGAGGGCAGTGATCAAACACCATGGTGCGCAGAGGGCAATCGCGCAGGGCCGTTTCCATGAATGAACACACGCACACACAGTGCTCCCACATGAAGCAGGTCCAGCACCACGGCAACAGAGCACCACATCCAAGCCTGAGAATCACCCCGACTGCTGAAATGAATCCATGGAGGCAATACAAACCGTCGCCAGAATTTACGTGATCTGTGCAGTTATTTTAAACTTACAAGAACTGTGCCCGCGGAGGGGGGAGGAGGAAAGAGAGAGGCAGGGGCTATGACGGGGACAGCAGCACGCGGCGAGGGGGCCGTCTCCACAGAGGACACTAATCTCATCCACACGCCGAGGAACGCCGTGAACTCACTCACTTTCCTGAGGGTTAGAACCATGCATTTTATGGAGGTTGCTAGGTCCTGTTTCGTAGCAGTCCGTCAGCCATAAAATATCTGTATGATTTCCTTATGAATACCTCTTCCAATATTTTTATTGCCTTGATGTTTGTCAGACAGCTCCATTTTGCCCAAAGAACCTGGAATGAATTCCTCCATTCTGTGTTATGGCAAAACATGTGTTACCATGGTTTCTTAAAACAAAATTTCAATTAGCAGATGGAGCCACTGAGAGGAGAGTATCTTATTGGTGTAGAAATTCGGAGCAGAACTGAAGCTAAAATAAACACATTTTAGAAAGTCCTGCCACTTAAAATTATAATTTATTATTGCCAACAGTATGGTGGTGTATTAATTATTATGTTAAACATTCTTAATTGATATATCTCATAAAAGTAGCAGGTTCAGCTCCAAAGTTTAGTTTATGCTATCTTTTATTTTAGTCACTAATATTTTTAAACTTAGAGAATCTTGGATAGAACAACATGAGATGTAGGAACTTGTTTAGAATTCACTGTGGATGATTATAAACTATTGAAACATTTTGAAAATGTTGAAGTGAATCAAGGGAGGGAATATAAATCATCACCAGAATTTAGGTGATCTGTGTAAAGTATATTAAACATTCAAACATTGTGAGGTGAGATTTAAGGTCAGTGGTTTGTTACCACTCCAAATCTATTCCCCCCGGGTAATATAATTTTACCTGGGCACACAGTTATCCAGATTGAGGACTATATTTTCCAGCTTCCCTTGCAGCTACACAGAGTCATGTGACTAAGTCACAATGTAGGATCAGGTTATTTTACCTTCTTGGACCTTCCTCAGGCTCTAGCAATCTGCATCCTTGGCTGTCTTCTCCCTTTCAATTTCTGGGATACGAGCGCTGCCCAAGCTTCTGAGTTTGGTTTCTGGGTAAGAAAAATTAACTTTGGCCTCGAGGGAGTGGAAACTGTCTGGAGTTTGCTCGCCATTTGCAGAGGAGTCCAAGTTTATCTGGTGTACTTAACCAACTCCTGTTGAAGAATATAATTAATATTACAGTCCTAATGGTGAAACTCAGATTCCCGGTGTTCTGGAAAAACCAAGTGCCAGCTGTGAGAACAAGCTGAGGTGCTGTGAGACCCCGGAGAGGGACACTGGCCCCAGCTTTCTCAGAGTGCAGTTTATTTAGGACTTACGGACAGAAGTTTGTTTCGGGTGTCAGCAAGATAGGTGCATCCCTGCAATTCAGATCAGAGGGAGGGGACTTATAAAGTGGTCAGGACATAAATGACTTCATACAAGCTATCATATGCCTGGTGTCAGGTACCTGGCACCTGATCTCAGAGGTATCAAGCACATTCCTGTTGCTGACATTGACAGGTCCCAGTATGAAAGCTCCAGGTACCGCTCAAATGACTCGGTTTATTTACAGTGAACTGAGAAACTACTATCAAGGAAAACCTATCAGAGTTTCTCAGGAGTAATTGTGACCTTGACAACTCGAGACAGCTGCAGGTCTAGGTGGATCCATACACCTGCCAGGCACGTACTTGGTTTTTCTACCACCTCAGACACCCACCAGGAAGGGGAACCAGCGTGACTATGGAGCATGGGTAGGGCATGACATGCAAGACGCAACTAGCTCATAGTCCAGGGCGCTATGTTTGGGGTCAGGCTGGGTGAACAAGATGAACCTGTCACAAGGGCTTCACTTGAGAAAAAGATCTCCAGCATTTGAAGGAACCCACGCACATCTTGTCTTCCTGGGTCGCTGACTGGAACCTCTGCTCTCCTGCAGTGCTGCCTGGGGAGTCACAAACTCCAGCTCAAAGGTCCCTCCTCTCTGACTGTGCTCTCCACCCTGCTCCTGGTCACATAGAGTGTGACCGTTATCCTCGGAGGCAAGCCAAAAGTCCAGGTGTCCACTGCAAGTTTACCCCATTTCCCCTGAGCCCACCCCTTCGCCAGGTTCAGGAGCAGTCCAGGGCCCCAGGAACCATTGGTCTGGGCAGTGCCTCCAGCCAGGCTCTCGGACACTTTGCAGTCCACCTTGGGTCTGTCTCCATGTGGGGCACGGTGAGTGACCGCATCATTTCTTTCTCAAAAGCCTTCAGAGGCTTCCATTGAGCCAAAGGCTTAACCCTCTCAGGGCCCCTGCCTCTCTCGGTGGCCCTGCCGACATCGCTGGGACCCTCCTCCACGCTCATCAGCCACGCTGGCCTTTTTCAGTCCTCACTATGCCCCATTCCCTCCTGCCACGGGGGTTTTGCCCACGCTGCTTCTTCAAGGAAGCTTGCTCCCACCCTCACAGTTTCCGTGTCTCAACGCCCCTCTCGTTTCCTTGGGGAGCTGGCCCAGGCCCTCCAGATGAGGCAGGGTCCTGCTTTCAGGGAGGGGATGTGTGATAGCTCAGTTTAGATGTCAACCTGTCTGGGTCGAGGGGTGCCTGGAGAATTGGTCTAGGTGGGCCTGTGAAGGCGTTCCCAGAGATTGCTGGTGTGTGAATCAATGAGCAGAATGGGGAAGACCCACTGGCAGTGTGGGCAGGCACCGTCCAGTCACCCGGGGGCCCAGATGGACAGAAGGGAAGGAGCGGTAGTCTCTTTGTCTCTGTCTCTGTCTCTCTCAGAGTGGACACACTTTCTGTCGCTGCTGCTTTGGGACGTTAGACCCTGGGTTCTGCTGCCTTTGGACTCTGCTGACCAAGAGGGATTCGTGGGCCCTCGGTCTCAGACCTTAGCCTCTGGTTCTCAGACATCAGCTCCCCTCATTCTGAGGCACCTCATTTCTTGGCCTGAGCCACTGCTGGCTTCCCTGGCTTTCCATCTTGTACACACCCACAGTGAAACCTTCCTGCCTCTGTGTTTTTATGGTCTCATGTGTTTGGAGGATGATTGGATCATGGGGGCACCATTCTCATCAGTGACTTAATCCAGTGATGAATTCAGTAGCTGGATGTACGCTTTAGAAGTGGGGCCTGCTTGGAGGTGGTCACTGGGGACGGTGACCTGGAGGGTTTGTGCTTGTCCTGGGCTCCTGTCTTCTTTCTGCTTCATGGCTGTAGTGAGATGAGCAGGTTCCCTCTGAGACTGTCCCCTTCCACAACGCTTTTTTTTTTTTTTTTTTTTTGCGGCACCGGGGATTGAACTCACAACCTCGCACCTGCCAGACAGGCGCTTGAGCCACTGAGCCAAACCACAATGCTTTTTCTACCTTGGAGCCAGCTGACCACGGACTGAGCCTTCTGGAAACCATGAGATAAAGTTCTCCTTTTTTTTTATTTATTTATTTATTTTTTTTGCGGCACCGGGAATCGAACTCACAGCCTCGCGTCTGCCAGGGCAGGCGCTTAAGCCACTGAGCCAAACTGCCGGCCCTGGTTTTTTGAGGCAGGGTCGCACTGTGTAGCTCAGGCCGGCCTTGCGCCGCGTTGTAGCCCAAGCCGGCCTCAAACTCACAACGCTCCGCCTACCTCAGCCTCCCGAGTGCTGGGATTAAAGGCGTGCGCCACCATGCCCAGCTGAAGTTCTCCTTTAAATTCCAAGTTTTGGGCATTTTGTCCCACTGATGGGAAAGGGACTAAAATAGTAATTGTGTGAGCTGATCTAATATATCCCCTCTTATATAAACATACATTTTAGTCATTCTATCTGTAGTACCCTAACTAATACAGACTGTGTAAGTCTCGGCTCATCAGTTTATTCCTGGTACCACGTACACAGCCAGATACCGTTTGATCTACATTCAGTAAGGCATTTGAAAACTGTGGAATGACACCAATTATTAAAGTCCCCATTGCCACCCCTCATATTTGTGGTTTCAAGGAGCTGGACAAGGAATGATGTGGCTTAACTACAACACCAAACTTCTACTGTACCAAGCGGATACACTCTGTGGAAATATAATTTGGTGTTTCCACTGGTACATCATATTCTTACACTAGAGAATTCTATGTCAGAATACTGCTACATCTAGATATTGGGAACAGTTATTGCAAATGGGAATCATTGTTGAACGCAACCCTAAAAACACTTGTCCTTAATGTCCATTTTGGTAGCCTAGATGTTTTTATAATGATTAAACTCAGCATTGCCATTGGAAATGGAAGGCATGTGCTGGACTAGGCTAGTGCCCCCCCTGACCAAACACCTCCAAAGTCTACTTCATTTTTCCTTTGATTTCTGAAGTCAGCATGGTGTTGACCCCACATAAGATGCATGCAGTTATTTTTTAGTCAGTGAATTGACTGAAATGTTAGGCTATAAATTTATTCTCTTTCTCTCAACTCTTTGTAATTTATCATCTAAATTTATCTATCTATGTCTAACTTCTGTCTACCTAAATACTTACCTACTTATCATCATCACTGTCTTCAAAACAAGTCCAAAAGCAAAAAGACCAAGAGAACCATGGAAGAGAAGACACCTCTCACCTCCTCCCCTGCCCCCTCTTTGAGGCCCTTCCTCTTCTCTGCACAGCCCAGCTGTGAGAGTGTCCAAACTCAGGGTAGGAGTTCTGTTCTCCTTTCTGTTCACATTCATGACTTGGTTTTATGGCTTTAAATACAGCAGCCATGCTGACCATTGCTAAATGTTCATGCCTAGACTTCTTCTCTTCCTCCGACTTAAGAGTCTAATATACAGAATGCTGTATCACATGTGAAGAGCTCACAGAATGTTCACACTGAAACCCCAGGTAACCAGCAGCATATAAGGAACTAGAACTCAAGCACCGGCTAAAGGACTCCGAGGCCACTTTTCAGCTGATAGCCTGATCCTCAGGTCAATATTCTCTGGACATTTAACAGCAATGACTATTTTTCCTGGTTTTAAGTTTGTCCTGGTAAATCATACAATTGTGTGGTTATTTTGTCTTATGAGGATCTCAAATTGTTGACTTTATTCACATACTTACGGCCTTAGTTACTTTTCTCATTGCTGGGACAAGATACCCAACACCCACAAGTGAAGGGAAGAAAGGTTTATTTCAGCTCACAGTTTGTAAAGGTTTCAGTCCGTAGTTGGCTGGCTTCGAGTGGGGCATTGCAAAGGGAAAACAGTCCATAGCAGGGTAGGCAGGGGACAGCAGCCTCCCTTTTCATTTTGTCCCACTCAGGCTACCTTTTGGGTGGTGCTACCTATACCTGGGGTGGGCCTTCCTATTAGTCACACGTGGAACTATGCTAAACCAATCAGTGGGCTAATTTAGTACTGCCCCCCCAATCCCTGTTTCACACACCCTAGATCCAGCCAGTTCCAAAAATCTCCACCTATGAGCTCATGAGGCTTTGTGGGGCCATCTAGATACCAGCCACAACACACACTGAATTTAAACTGGAGCCAGTTGTCTCCATTTGCCTGTCATGTGTGCCTGACTTCTGTGACTTTCCTTTTTTTTTTTTTTTTTTAGACAAAGTCTCATTAAGTAGTTTAGGCTATCCTTGAACTCACTATGCAGCACAGGTTGGCCTCAAACTCATGGCAATCCTCCTGCTTCACCCCCATGAGTGCTGGGATGATAGGTGTGGGCCACCATGTCTGGCTCTGACGTTCAGTTTTTAAGCTGGGATGGTCCTGGACAAATGACACCAGCAAGTCACTGGAGCTTTCATCCAGCAGAGCATGGGTTCCAATGTGAGGGAAGAAGCACCACAGTCACAGGCGGGGTGTTGGCAGTGGCCTGTCGGCACGCGTGCCTATACTTTGTTCCACCAAATCTTCAGCCTTTGGAGATGTGAAACTGAGGCTGGGGTATTTGCCTTGGGTAAGTGAAGTCATTTCCAAGAAAGCCTGGGGTGTGGTATAAGGAGGATGTCTCCTCAGAGAGGGGATCTGACCTTGGTCTGGGCAGTGTGGGCTTCTGCCTCAAAGGCCAGAGACCAGGGAGCCCCAAAGCCTCTTCTCTACCACGGTCCTCTCCCGAGGTATATCAGGGCGGCATTCAACTCAGAACATGGCTCTTTGCCTACAGTATTTTCCATCCTGGGAAAAAAGATTTCCGCTGTTATGGGATTCAGACTTTCAGTTAGGAACATTATTGTTTTGCAAACATCTTCTTCTCCTCTTTTATTCTAAAAACAGGAAGCAAATTCAGAATAGGTCTAATCTAGGAGAAGAATAAGGAATATAATACAATGGCACAAATGGTGCAAAGTGGCTCCCAAATGAGAAAAAATTTAAAGCAACATTTAGAAGAGGTAGCTAGTAACAGAAAGTGAAAATTAAAGTTAGATTGCTTTCCCTGATGGTATCTGTCAAAACTAAATTGTAGTCAAGCTTTTTGTTGCTGCATCATAAACAGTTGATTTAATATGTTTTAAATTCTGTTCTGAGTGAGGCTTTTGGGCATTTAGAGTACAGACACTGTGGTATGTGTGGAAATTCTGGGGCTTAGGTGTCTTCTACAGAGTCCTTCCTCAGAACCCTTGGACACAGCTGGTGGAGCCCCTCAATTGGTGGACATAGAAGCAGACACTGATTTGAAAAATGGGCCAGAATTTGAAATTCACGGTGCAGACTGGGAATTCTGTCCAAAGGCACAGGTTTGCAGTCCAGTTGCTGCCCAGCAAGTCCAGTTGGCCAGCAGGGTGAACATTGTGATTGTTCCTGCTACTATGTGGGGAGCCTAGGGAGGCCAGGTCCATCTTAGAGGAAGGACCAGGAAAGTCAGAAAATTAGAACTGGGAAAAGAAACCGCCCTTTTCTTGGAGTACTTTTCCTAGTGTCAAAGACCCCCTCCCTGACCAGATACCCAGGCACTCCTGAAGCCTTTTTCTACCTAGTCCTTGACTTCTGGACCTCTTGCCTTTAACATTGCCCAGTTTTAGCAAGAATCCTGTCAAGTTGGGTGAGCTGGACTCCACACTCGACATCTGGTCATCTTTGATATCTGATTGGGTGACTCAGCCCCCACCATCCCCAGTCATGTCTGGTCACCCTGGCTGCCTTCAGCAAGAATCCTGCAAGGTGGGTTTCACCAGAACCCCCCCCCCCGATGTTTCATTCACTGACCCCCACCTAACTCCTTGGCTGTGAGCTTTCCTATCTCCTTGTTGTATTTGAAGTTACAACATGAAGTCCAATCTCTTTTCCTTATAACAAAGCTCCTACACCTTGCACCATGGTGCCCCCAGAATAAATGACCCCACCAGGTGCCATGATTTGGATATGGGGGGAGGCTTGTGTGCTGCAAGTTGGGTCACCAGTGTGATGAGTCAGGAGGAGGTGGGATCTTAAAGAGGTGGGGTCTTCCAGGAAGTAATTAGGTCACGGGGTGGGGTGCTATCCTCAGAAGGGATTAAGGTGACTCCGGGAAGTCACAGTTAGTTCTTCTGAAAGGTTTTCTAAAAGGGCAAGACCGACTCTTCCTCAGTACCTCTGGCTTCCTGCCACAGAGTGTGACCTCTCTGCTCTCATGCATACTCCTGATGCAGTGTCGTCCACCACAATGTCACAAAGTGGGGGAGCCCACACCACAGCCAGTTCTGTGCTGTTTGGACTTCCACTTTCCCAAATTGTGAACTAAATAAACTATTTTTTGAACTAGTTGTTGTTGCCTGTGCTCCCAAGGTTGGTCTCCAACTCCAATCCCCTTGCCTCTGCCTCCTGAGTAGCCACCACTACAGGTATGCGTCACCATGTCCAGCAAATCTCTTTTATTTGCACAGGACCCAGCCTCATATATTTTGTTACAGCAATGGAAAATTGACTAATACACTATGGTTTAACAAGTATCATGGGTAATTTTTTCTTTAACACTGGCTACACATTTTACTGAATTGTTGTCTTAATCAGCTTTATGCTGCTATAACAGGATACTTGAGACTGAGTAATTTATAAAGAACAGATATTATTTCTTACAGTTCTGGGTGCTGGGATTCCAAGGTGGAGGGGTCCACATCTGACAAGAGCCTCCATGCTGGGTCATGCCACGAGTCACTGTGGGAGGGTAAGAGCACAATCCAGGCAGAGATGAGAGAGCAAGTGTGAATGTAGGAGGGGCTGAACTTAATTGTGTAAGTGACCATCCCACCTAATGATCTTCAATGATGAAGTCTGAGCTCTTCTGACCTAATCATTTTTCATTAGACTCCACCCCCAGCACTGCTGTTTTGGGAGATAAATTTCCAATACACGTGTTGTAGTTGGGCTTTGCAAGGGAAACAATTTAATACAGGACACATAATTTATAAGATTATTTTATAATAGTCACCCAAAGAGTCAAATACAAAAGAGTGCAGGAGATCTGTCCACACACTAGGAATTCAGCCATTTATTCTCCCCTGGAGGTTTTCTTCTGCTAAAAATGGTAGAATGGAGTGTAATGAAGAAGAGAAACTGGAACGGTAGATTTTAAAGATTAACACAGGGGAGAATTAGAATTGCTCCCCAGTGCCTAGAATGGCCTTGGGCAGAATCTGAGTGAACTGTGGAGTTAATGCCGCAGGGCAAAGGAGCTGGAGCACGGGACACATACACTCGTGATCGAATTATTCCTGTGACATGTTGCTTATTTGTAAAAATCTGTTTCTGTTCTGCTTCAGTCCTAACAAAAGTAGACGGTAGCTTGCAAATAAAAAGAATTTAAAGAAAATGTTATTGATGTGCTAGAAAGTAAATAGGAAAGCAAACCAAATCAAATATATATATTTACAATAAATGAATATGAATTAAATTATCCATAAAGGACAGAAATTTTCATCTGGACCCAGAAAAAAAAATCAGGTTTCATGTTTATGATAGGCTCCCCTAAGCACAATAAACTAGATGATGTTGGGGTAAATTCCATGATAGACCATGTGTATTATATGTGGTCATATACCATACATGGACAGTGATATGGAATATAACATTTTCTGCAAGAAAACAAAAGAAAGATAACTGTATAAATTTCAGATAAAGTAGGCACTGTGGGGGGAAAAACATTTAAGAATCAACAAGGGTGTTAGCTTTTCGTTACTATGACAAAATACCTAAGATACTCAATTGCAAAGGAGGAAATGTTCATTTTGGCTTATGGTTTCAGAGACTTCAGTCCACGGTCATTTGGCCCTGTTGCTCTGGGCCTGTGGCGGCACATATAGTATATCACGGTGAGTGTACATGGTGGAGGATGACTGGTCACAGCTGGGTGCAAAAGAGAGAGGAAGTAAAGGGGCAAGGCCCCTAATATCACCCCTCACCAAGGACACGACCCCCTTGACCTGAACCCTTCCCACTAAGCCTCACCTCTTTTTTTCTTTTTTCTTTTTTGTACCTAGGATTGAACTCATGACTTTATGCTTAAATTTTCCACTAGCTCTCAAATGCACCATGGAGGGGTCAAACCTTTAACACATGGACTTTGGGGGCCCTTAACCAATCCATCACAAGGACCATTGCTTGATCACACAGGAGGAATTTACCAGAAAGGTATAATAGTTCTAAAACTGTGATCTGACAACTCATCTTCAGCCACATGAAGCCCAGATACACAAGGACAGTGGCAGATGCTAACAAGTCTTTGATGAATGGACAGAGCAATTAGACAGATATTTAATAAAGATACAGAAAATGTTCAAACAACAGAAGTAGGAGCTGGAACTAAAGCACATTCTTGGCGCTTTGTACCAAGCATATAATCGCTAACTTTTGTGGACTGCTTCCCACGTCCAGGCAGCATTAACTCAGAACAGAGTGAGGAAACTGAGTCAGAGAGAAGCTGAATAGAACAATCAGCTCAGGGCTACTAAGTTAGTCCGTGACAGTACTGAAGTCTGAGCTCATCTGTCTCTAGATCCAAAGCCCTTATCTGTGAGACCAGAAAGTATCTTAGGTTTTGCAGACTACACAGTTACTGTTCAACCCTGTAGCCATATAAAATGCATGAATGAAAGAGCAGCGTTGCATCCCAACAACGCTTCATTTACACAGAGGGAAAACATCGATGGTGGCGAGCCCATGAGCTCTAGCGTAACTTCTGTGCTAGACAGACTGTATCGTTGCCATGCAGGTGTTTCAGCATTTGTGAAACATGGCACAGAAGTCGAGTGCACGCCAGACAACAACTAAGGACCTGAAGACAGGATCAACACCAGGCCCATTACACTCTTGGACCATGTTGTGAAATTGTGACTGCGCGTGTGTGCGCACACGCACACGTGTAGTACAGAGATAGTTAAGAAAATCCCATGTGTTTAGGAAGTAAAAGGGTGCTTGCAATGAGGGAAGAAAACTTATCCTTGGCACTATGAAGATTTTGCGCTACAATGATGCTACAATGAACTCTTTGTGGAGTTCCAAGTGTATTTATACAGAAAGAAAAACTAGATATTAATGTGCCTTTGGGAACACGGAGCAGTGCCTCAGGACATTTAGTGGGAGCATTGCCCGGGGTCTCAGGCGTTTTAAAGGGCAAGAGGCACCCGGCCTGGCGGCTGGCCCTCGGAGCCTGAGCCTAGCCAGAGGCAGCCCCGCGCGCCCCCGCCCCGCGCGCCCCCGCCCCGCGCGCCCCCGCCCCGCGCGCCCCCGCCCCGCGCGCCCCCGCCCCGCGCGCCCCCGCCCCGCGCGCCCCCGCCCCGCGCGCCCCCGCCCCGCGCTGTCCCCTGGGTTAGGATCCCCTGGGAGCCGCAGTCACGCCTAGGCTGAGCAGCGCCGCGCTAGGCAGGCTCCGTTTCCATGACGACTCGGGGCAGCCCCGCCCAGAGGGGGCGCTCACCACTCCCTGTGGGAAGGGACCCCGGGGCGGCGGGGCAGCCGCGCTCCCCCAGATCGCCGCGGGGGTCAGCAGCGGTGGGGAGCTTGCTTTGACATTGCTGCCCGCGAGCCAGGTGTAATTAGTGCGCTGAAACCGGGTACTTTTGCACGTAAACTGTAATTCCACGGTAAACTGACTGAGCAGCTCGGATTTCTCGCGAACAGTTTCACTACTTTGCGTTGTCCCCTTTCTCTCTTTAATGAGATTAGTGAAACATATTCAACAATGATTTAAACATAGATTTGTCTTGGCAATGTATTAAAAATGTATGTGAAATGCAATTGTCTTAGAATAGCTTTTTAAATTATTTGTAATTTCAAAAAATTAAATTTTAATTAAGACGTTAACTTGGAGGTTTGGTTAAGGAGAAAATTAGTATATTAAAATATGTATACTTTACATAAAATTCAACTTGTGTATGCAGACTATGAAAAACCACGTATGAAGACGTGAATTAGTCCAGTTTTTAATTTAATTCAATTTTTTTTGGACACAGGGTCTTGTTATGCAGTTCCAGCTGGTCTTGAACTGACTACATAGACCAAGCCGGCCTCCTGCTCTCGATAATCTTCCTGCCTCAGTCTCTCCAGTGCTGGGATTATGGGTGTGCGCCACCACACCCAGCTGTCTACTTTTATAATTTCCTTTAATCTGTGTTTAGAATCAATCTCTATTAAATGGAAATTTTCATTGTCTTTTTTGTTAATGACGGAAGAGGATTTTAAAATTCTACATATCGCAGTCTTTCAAATAAGATCATTTTATAAAACAGGGATAAAATTGCTTAATGTCTTCAAGTATATTATAGATAAATCTTAATTCTTAGAAACTGCCTGGCAGCATCTCGGGCTGCGGCTCCCGCCTGCTGGGCGCTTTTGTCCGCCCGCCCAGTGGGTGCAGAGGACCGTCCTTACGGACAATCAGGCCACTGTGTGAAGCCAAGCAAGACATCTACCAGTTTTTTTTTTCTTTTCTTTTCTTTTTTTGCGGCTCCGGGGATCAAACTCACAACTTCGCACTTACCAGACAGGCACTTAAGCCACTGAACCAAACTCACAGCCCTGATTTTTTGCGGCAGGGTCGCACTATGCAGTTCAGGCCAGCCTTGCTCGCGTTGTAGCCCTAGCCGGCCTCAATGCTCCTCCTACCTCAGCCTCCCGAGTGCTGGGATTAAAGGTGCGCGCCACCACGCCTGGCTACCTAGACAGGTTTTAAAAGAATTATTTACTAGGTGACGAGTTCCGCCCATGTGAAGCTCTGCCAGGCTCAGCACGGCGCCTGCGCAACATGGGGCCGGGCCCTGGAGTGACAGCGCGTCTCTCCAAAGCTGACTTCGGTGTCCTCTCCAAGCCGGAAATTGAACTTCCTGTTTTTCCCGCGTGCGCCAGCATTGCCCCAATCATCTGTCAATACGTCACTCTGCCCGCCCCCTCAAACTCCACCCCCTGTCAAACCGAATAAAAGCCCGCTGCTTCTTTCTTTGCCTTGGAGGGAGCTTGCAGGCTTCTGCAGCCCTCCGGAATCTGCGTTAACAGCATTTTTGCTTTTTTCCTTTCTGGTCTTGCTTCTCTACAGCGCCAAGGGAAAACCTAATACTAGGGATTGAGACGTGTTTTAAGAACCGAGTATTTCCTTTGCGGAGATGGGTCTGTGTGTTATTGATGGGACTGTCAGCAGATCGCGCGGCAGAGACCCTGTCCGTGGGGTAACACACGCCCAGCAGGCCCCGCGGGGCGGTGGGTGTGGCGGGATGTGCCGCGGTGCGCCTTGCGGGGCCTGGAGAAGGAAGCACCGTGCTTCTTTAGAGACTCGGGAGAATCATCCCCAGTCTCCCAAGGTCAGGTGCGCCTGGTGCGCGGCCTCGCACTGAGGAGTGAGGTTCCCGCCCAAGGGAGGAAGCTCGGAGAATTCTGTTGGAGGAAGGAGGACCGCTCCGGGTCTCCAGGAGGGGCCCTGGCTGGGTGGCCCCTGAGCCCTTTGCCAGGGTACTTAACAGAGCAGAGGCACGGCGCAGCAGCAGCGTTTGGCATTAGCACTGCTTTTTATTTCAGCTGTTACCCTAGGTGTGTGCCGGCAGTTGCTCATGGCTTTAATTTGCATTTCCCTATTGATGGTGAATTGGACCCCTTTCCCTGCGCTGGGTGTCACACTGTGTTCTCTGCAGTGACGTGTTCCTTTGTACTTTTGTCCGTGTTCTCATCAGATCATTTGCTTTTTTTTTTTTTTTTTTTTAATATTTTTTTCTTTTTTCCGAGATGGAATTAATCTTTTTCCCAACCTGGCCTCAGGCTTGTGCAGGTGAGTGACCCTCCCGTCTCAGCCTCCCAAGTACCATGGGCCACCCTGCCGGTTTAATGTTTTACTTGCTTGGAACTATGTATATATATATATATATTCCTGTCCTTTGTCAGATATTCAGTTTGCAAATAACTCCCCACCCCAAGTTGTGACTTGTATTTCCGTTCTGTTTACCCAGCTTTTTTCAGAACAAAATTTTACATTTTGATAAGATCCATCTTGCCAGTGTTTTTTATCTTTTGCCAGCATCAGATTTATTTAAGTCTTTATCAAGTTAATTATTATAAGCACAGATTAACAGCCAGGCTCACGAACCAAAAACATATAGAACACATAAGACACATTAAATAAGGTACGCTGTTAGATACTTGGTCATGCTAGGTTAGAGTGACTTTTTCTTCTCTTTTTCCCCACTGTCTGCCTTTCATTCTCCACTTTATTTATATATTGGATATTCACATAACAGAAGCCATGTGATATTTAAACTCATGTGTCTGATTTACTTAATATTATGGTCTTGAGATGCACCCATTTCCATACAAATGACTCCAGCTTATCTTTTTTTTTTTTTTTTTTTTTTTACCAGGGATCAAACTCACAACCTGGTGCCTGCCAGGCAGGCGCTTATGCCACTGAGCTGAATCCCTGTCCCTCAAGCTTATCTTTTTAATGGCAGAGCAGTACTCCATGTGTGTGAATACCACCTTTTCTTTATCCATCGATCTGTTGATGGACAGATAGACTGCTTCCAACCTTTAGCTACAGTAAGTCCCTGAGTTATGAATGAGGTCCATTTCAGGAGGCTGTTCATAAGCTGGATTCATTTGTAAGTCTGACAGAATGTGTCTCATAACCTTTGACACCAATACGCAGTGTGTGTTGCTTTGCACTTCCGAGCAGTCCCCCCGCGTCCTCACCGCTTTTCCCGGCTCCCGGACACCCCGGGCTCTGATGACGGGCACTGCACAGCCGTGCACTATGGGGCGGTGCGGCGAGCACCCGGCAGCCCCGGGAGCTGCTGCCAGGTTTGTCCACATCTGCGAACGTGTGTGAGGTGAGTTCTGATCGTGTCGGGGAGTTTGCCACTCCAATGTTCGTAAGTCGGGGACTCACTGTGTTATGAATTGTGCTACTACAAGCGCAGGCATGCCTGTATCACTGTCACATGATGCCCCAAACTCAGGAAGATACCTAGAAGGGGACTACCTGGGTCAAATGAAATTTCTAGTTTTAGTCTTTTTAGGAATCTTCACACCCATGGGGCCAGCTTACCCTCTCAGCAACAAAGAAAAACACTCCCCTCGCACTGCCCCATGGCCAATTTTTTTCTTTCATAGACTGTATTCTTCAGGTAAAATATAACCACTTTCTGCCTAGTTCTAGTACTACAGGGGTTTCTCTTTATCACCTAGAAGTTTTATAGTTTTATATTTAAATTCATAATTGATTATGTGATAATCTTTTTAGTAAGTTGTGAAGTTTAGTTCTGTTTTTCTCTCCTGTGAATCCTCAGTGAGCTCCCATGCCATTTGTTGGGGAGACTGTCCCCCCTGCGCTGCATGGCTTTGCTTCTTTGTGCGGAACTTTCTTTGAGTCCTCTGCCCTGTCCTTTCCTCTTCCCGTCTGTCCTTCCGTGAACCAGAGTCTTCTGTAGCTGATTAACTTCAGGAAGAGTGAGGCCTACCATTCTGTTGTTTCTCAAAATTGTTTTGGGTAACAGCATCTTTTCATCTCCATATAAATTTTAAATGAGATTGTGTGGATATACAAAAAAATGCCATATTGATAGAAATTGCGTTGAAGCTGTAGATCAGTTCAGGGAAAATTGGCACCTTTTCTGTGATGAGTCTGCTGTTTCACACACAATGGCGTGTCTCTCCAAAATTTAGGTCTTTCTTGATTTCTTTTGTCAGTGTTTTGTTATTTTCATCATACAGACCTGCACATAATTTTGTTGGATCCGTATGGTGACAGTGTGAAATGTGCGTGTGTTTAGTCTTTATCCTATTTCCTGTCATAAAACTCCTAGCCTGCAAATTGCTAAGTGTCATTGCTATGTGCGTGAGGTCATGGTGTCTGGCAGCTCCAGACAGCTTCCCGATGGCAGCTGGTCACTGGGAAGACCCAGGAGTTAGAGGACTGGGGCTTTCAGCCCCACTCCCAAGCTCTGGGGAAGGAAGAAGGTCTGAAGGTTAAATCAGCCAATGATTTCATCACTCATGTAATGAAACTGCCATGAAGACTCAAACAGACAGCATTTGGAAGGCTCCTGGGGCACCAAAGAGGTGGGGGTTTCTGGGGGTGGGGGTAGTGTGCCTGGAGGTGGCTAGAAGCTCTGTGACCTTCCCGTGTGCCTTGCTGTGTACTCCCCTTCATCTGTATCTTTTCAGCATTTCTGTGTGTTCTGGGAGCCATTCTAGCAACCCCTGGGGAGGACGTCATGGGAACTCTGGTTTATAGCCCGTCAGAAGCACAGGTTCACAATTGGCACCTGACGCATGAAGTGTGTGCGTGATGGGGGACAGTTTGGGGACTGAGCCCTCATCCTGTATCATTAGGCGTCACCTCCAGGTAGATGGTGTCAGAACTGAATTGAATTAGAGGATAATCAGCTGGTGTGCACTGCAGAATTGTTTGCTTATGTGGTGTATGTGTGTGTGTGTGTGTGTGTGTGTGTGTTTAAGACACCCTACCTATCTGGTGTTAGAAGCCTGTTTTGAGAGCATAGGGGTAGAATTGGGGTTTGGTTTTTTCACAGATTCTCAGAATACACAAGAACAGTAAAACTTTGGATTGTGAGTAACTTATTCTGTGAGTGTTCCACAAAATGAGGAAACATTTCTAATCAATTCTAAATTGATAAATGAGTGATGCAATGCACGTCATACATGATGCTGAATTTCACATGATCACGAGCGAGTCAATGGTTCTCTCCTCTCATTGTGGAATTATAGGTGATCGTCTCCTAACAACAAGAGGTTATGGAGGAGATCTCACCTCCAGAGGAAAAAGAAGAAAATATAGGAGGAATCCCTCACTTTGCATGAAACTAGGGAGATGCATAAAATTGTGAAAAAGAGTGCAAGATTTTGTAGAAAAACACCACTCAAATATGGCTGTAGCAGTGCAAGTGATGAATCTGTTCAATGATAATGCAATGTCACATTTTTGCAAAATCCTCAAAAGGAGGTAAGAGCAAGTGTACTTGGATAGGAACCTTGTTAAAGTTGCCTGAAAAGAAAGATTCCATTGAGCCAATAGATAGCAGTGATTCCATTTGTGATAGGGAAAGTTGTTCTATACAATGACCCTCTTCTCTCATCTACTTCACACAGCTGTGAAGGTTTCCAAAGGTAGGTGCAGGTTAATTTGTTTATTTTTCTTTATATTTTGTGTTAAGTGTGAGGCTAGTTGTAAATTTTTTTCACTGCTTGAGCTAGGTTCTTCTCTCTTCAATAAGTCTATCAACCACACCCAGAACCACACAAAGCAATCAGTGGACTAATCCAGTATCACAAACCCATGATCCAGTCACTCCCAAAAGCCCGACTTCAGAATGCTTGAGGCTTTGAGGGGACATCTATATATAAGCCATAACATTCTGCCCCTGGCCTCAAAAGACTCATGTGCACCCCTTTAAGTGAATGGCATGTAGTCCATCTCTAGGAGTTGCCAAAGTACCAACAGTTTCAGCATTGCTATAAAATCCAACTCCAAATTCTCTGAGGCTTAAGGAAAACTCTTAGCTGCCAGCCTCTGTAAAAATAAAAAAGAAAGTTAAACACTTCCAACATACAGTGGCACAGGATAAAACATCCCATTCCAAAAGGTAGAAATAGGAGGATAGGAAGGAATGGTACCAAAATAAGACTGAAATCTAGCAGGGTCAGTTTCCATAGTTCCCTGCCCAGCTCCCAGGGCACGCTGTGGCAAGATGGGGACCCCAAAGGGCTGGGGTGGCCCTGTCCTGATGGCACTGCCAGTTGTCGTAGTCCTTGTTGTAGCTTCTCATTTAGGTTGGCTTTATTCATGCTTTGTAGCTTCCCTCTGATGACCCATGTTCCTAGGTTATTCAGCCTTCTGCGGTCTCCATTGTGCTTCAGCTTCACACTCACAGCTCCACACACTGCCCTCTCAGGGCTGCACTGCCTGGCCTCCCAAGCCTTCTTCTGAAATCTGGGTGGAAGCTTTCCTGTTCTCAAAACTCTTGCATTCCGCATGCACTGAAAACCAGTCCCGTGTGCCTGGTGCTGAGGTTGGCCGTCAGCTGGAGCAGTCCCCAGGCTTCCTTCTCCCTCAGCCGCAGGGGCTGAGCACCCAGATTGCTGAGCACTATGAACGCAATGCTGAGGAACAGAATTCCTGGGGTGCAGTCATCCTGGAATATGTTGCTCTGAGATGCTCTTCTCAAAGCAAAGTTTTTCACCTTTGCAATTTTAAGGCTACAAAGGGTGGAGTCCTGCTGGTTCCTGTGATGCTTTCAGGCCATTTTTTTTCTATTTTTCTGTTCCAAAGTACAGCACTTGAATTTTTAATGCTGATCTTTTCAGTAACCAATTTCTCTGTTCCATTTTTGCAAGCAATTTTACTGGTGCTTCCTTTCTGGCCAAACTCAACTTTAAATTTTTTCTCCTAGATCATTTTGAGTCTCAAAATACAGTTGGCTAAAAGCCCCTAACAGTAGCTATACCACTGCCTCAACATTAGACTACCATGAAATGTTTTCCACCAGATTACTTAATCTGCTGCCTTTAATCTCAGTCTCCTAAACTGTCTCTGGATATGAGCAAAATGTAGACTTAGTGAGTGCTGTAGGTAACATACCCAGCCCATTGCTATTTATATTCTCCTAATTCAAGAGAGGAAAACCTTACTTCAACTGAAGTCTCTGCCTTCCTCACTTTCTAAGTATGATTGTCTTAAATATTTCCCCTGCCTACCCTAAGCACTACATCAGAAAGTGTTAAAAGACTTGATTTAATCACAGAAATCAATGAAGTTAAGCATAGTCAATTATGTTTGTCTCCACTCTTAGCCTTTCTGTTGCTCTTTTCTCATTTCTGAACGTCCCCTGCTACTTTGGCTTCCATTTTCTTCCTGCATGGATAGTTTTTTTTTAACCTATTTCAAAAGGTTAAGTATGCTGATAACAAATTTTTAATTTTCCTTTATCTAAGAATGTCATATTTTCTCTTTATTTCCAGAAGATAATTTTACCAAATATTGGATTCATAACTGACAGTTCTTTTCTTTCAAAACTTGAAAAAAAGTTATTCATCTCCTTCTGGCTTCCATAGGTCTATATAAGAAATCTGTTGTCACTTGAATTTATGTCCCTCTGTAGGCGTTGGGTTTTATTTTTTTTCTCCTTTCTGGAAATGGGTGAGACATTTTCCGTTTGTCTTTAATTTTCAAAAGTTTATGGTGTGTTTTGGTTTGATTTTTTAATCTATCAAATTGAAGGTTTTCTCTACTTCTTGAATTTAGATATATTGTTTGCCAAATTTGGGAAGTTGTCAGCTATTATTTCTGTGAAAACTCTTCTACATTCTTTCCTCTTCTGAGAGTCCATAATGTTAGTGTGTGTGTGTGTGTGTATGTGTGTGCACGACTGTGTGTGCATGTGTTTTACCATCTAACAGATCCATGAAGCCTGTTTATTTCTTTTGGTGTATTTTATCTCTGCTCTTTGGGTTGAGTCAATTATATTGATCTGTTTTCATTGTCATTGATTTATATCTTGTCACTTCTATTCCACTAATGAGTTCATCTGGTGAGTTTTTTTTTTAATTAACCATTGTGTTTTTCAGTTGTATAATGCCCATTTGATTCTTGTATAGCTTCTATTTCTTTGCTGAGATTTTCTATTTTTAAAACTTCTTTCAAGATAATTTTCAATGGTCATTCCTCACTCTTGGTGCGATGAATGATTCTGATTGTACAGATACATTGTGATTTTCATGCAGGCCCTGGTCAAGCCTCGCATGGTCAAGCACACAGCTGTCCTGTTTAAGCTGAGAATGTCAGTTCTTCCTACTTTTGTGGCCATGTTTCAAGTGGCAGTTTTGTTTTTCAAGCCCTAGCAATGATGTTCTGATTTGCCTTATCTTTTGGTACTGCTGCAGCTTCCAACAATCCCTAACCTTGTCACCAGCAGGGTAATAAGCTTCCCCCATGGGCTGCCTGACATTACTGAGCTACTTTCTGGGATCATGGTGGAACCCCCTGGGCTGGGTCTGCCCTGGTTTGACCATTGCGAGATGCTGGGCTCCCCTCTTGCTATTCCTGTAGGTAGATATTCCAACTGCTCATGTCCTGCCTTGTAGAACAGTCACTGGGGCTTTAAGCTGTTCCTGTCATGGATCAGTGAACCAATGCTGCAGGGGTCCCTGGAGGGTCCCTGGAGAGTCCCAAGGTTTCTGTTGGGCTTTTCTCTTTCTTGGTCCTTTGACTCATAAAGAGAGAGGGCTATTTTTATGGTTTATTTTATTTTATTCTTATCCCTGATTTTATTATTTATTTATTTTTTGTTTATGCCTTTTAGTTCCAGGGTCCAGGGTTCTCCAGCTCATAGCCTGGGATATAAGGAAGAGGAAAAGAAAACCCAGGAAACTCACCCCATTCTCTTCTCCAAAGCCCTGAGGTCAATAGTCAATGACTTTCTTTATTCTTGCTTTTAGATTACTACTATGGCTACCTGTTATATTATTTCCAGAGCTTTAGTTGTATTGGAGGGGGTATAGGGAAAAGCCAGTCTACAAAATTATTTGTGGAAGTCTGCAGTTGATATTTTTAGAACCTGAGTTATTAATCTTAACAATAGGGTACCACTGAATTAGTGTTGTTCCCCAGGCACAAAGACCTTTACAAAAGAACAGACTTTCCCGAGTAGCCTGTGGAGCCCAAGCCCAGGCTCCATGTGGGCTGAAGGTTCTGGCGGGCAGAGGGCCTGACCCAAGGAAGTGCTGTGGCAGGGTGGGTGGCAGGTCTGGCAGCTCGCACTTTGCTGTGACACTGATGAAAAGCAGGAGGAAGAAAAAGAGGCCAATGTGCTCACACATAGGAGTCCCACTTGTTTTACTGCTTAACATTTTTCTTCTGTATCAGCAGCTTTTGATATTTAAATTTTTTTAAAAAATTTATTATCAAATGTTTGCAGTTTACAGTCATCTTGGGGAGTGATTACATATACACACCACAGCTTATTTCTTCTTTTTTTTTTTAATACCTTTCCCCTTCCCTCTCCCTCCCTCCTCCCATTCCCCTAAGTGTTTTTTTAATTTTTATTTTTATGGCAATGACCAATGTGTTGAGAGGTCAGACTTTAGTAAATTTCATTCACTGGACAGACAGGTAAGTAAATTAATTGGACTGCTGTCCAAGAGAAGTTCTGGGCTACTTTTAACTAGGCAGTTGTGCTGGGCATGGTGGCGCACGCCTTTAATCCCAGCACTCTGGAGGCTGAGGTAGGTGGAACATTGTGAGTTCGAGGCTGGCTTGGGCTACAACATGAGTGCAAGGCTGGCATGAGCTAAATAGTGTGAACCTGTCTTAGAAAATTAGGGCTGGGAGTTTGGCTCAGTGGCTTATGCGCCTGCCTGGCAGGGGCGAGGTTGTGAGTTTGATCCCTGGTGCCACAAAACAAAACAAAACAAAACAAACAAACAAAAAAACAACTAGGCAGTTGTATAAACTGGAAGTTAATTCACTGCATCGGTGGAGTAAGTGAATGAATAAGAAAGGGTTACACACAGACCCAGAGAAAGACTGATGGCCCTCTGGCTTTAGGAGCGGAGAGAAGGGGAAGGTGTGCTCCGGGGGGGACGGAGGGTCTCGTTGTTGTGACTGCATGCGTGATGTGAGCCAGAGTCCTCAGCTGCCCTGCACAGTTGCTTGCTAGGTTGCCACGGCAACAGTCCCTCCCTTTCCTCCCTCTAGTTGTGATATTCGGATCTAAAAAGCTACGCACAGGTGGAGGACACGGTGACAGAGAAGAGTGTGCCTGGATCTGAGTGGACCCCTTACAGAAAGACCAGGAAGCCACCTTCCACGCGCGAGCTGGAGTGCGAAGACCGGGAGAGAGCACGGGGCTCAGAGCATCTGCTGGGCTGCTTGGACTCAGTCAGACCAGTGCAGATCTCGTGGACCCAGACTGGGTTTGTGAAGCCACCTCACCTAATTTGTCTCGTGCTACACAGACAAAAACCAGAGCGACAGGACCTTGGGTCCAAGCCACCGGCCAGGCAGGATGCTATCCATAATACTACGAGGCCAGTCACCTCCTGTGACTCCCTGCCCAGCTGGCGTAGATGAGGGAGCTCTGTCCCTGTCCTTACCAGGACCTCATGATTCAGGGACGAGAAACAGAGACAGTGAAACCTCACGCCTGAACCCCGAGTGCTTTGGGGTTCTGTTTAGTGGGAACAGACCCCAGGCCTTGCTCCTGAGTGTGTAATTTCTAATGCAGCGAAGTCCAGCCTGAGAAACTGACACATGGCTCAAATGTGTGGATTAAAGGCGAGGGAGGAGGCGGCTGCTGCACGCCACACTCGCGGCAGGACGGCTCCTCCGAGGGGCAGGTGTGAGCCCCGCTGCACAGCCCTGTTACCACGTCAGAGCATTCAGAGAACGCACGGCTGCACTAGCAGGAGATAATTCACTCTGTAATATAGTTGGGAAAGATTTGCATCCTCAAAGGTAAAGGATAAAGCAGGACCTATTATTCATGCCTGCAACATTTCCTGTCACTAGGTGGCCTTTCTAAAGTAAATGAATAAAATGTGTCTATTTCCTCTGTGGAAATGTGATAAATCTGTGATGAATGTATAGCTATGAGGTTCCCGGAACCTAACAAAAATGCCACATATTCATTAATCTATACTCTGCTCACTAAAGAGACCACTGACTGAGGATTGGAAGGGAACCGGGGTCACTTTGGGGGGGCAGGGAAGGAGGACCTCTGCCATTCTGTGAGAGTCCTGATTAACGCATGTCATTTGTGTGGCATGGACCCAGGCCTGGGTAACCAAAACAATCCATTTCTACCCTCAGTGACTGGCTTGGGGTCTGACCTGTCACCCATCACCATCTGGTGGCTGATGACCAAAAGGACCCAGTGAGTTAGGAGTCAGAGGGGGCTGTTGTTTCCAAATGCAGAGGACCTGCTCAGGAGGGGACCCTGCCAAGCAGGGCTGGGAGGGACAGTGACGACACGAACCCCGGGGTTCAGCATGCCTGTGTCTACACGTCCCTCTGCTTTGGGTTTCCCAGTCACGCAGACACACAGTGTTCTTTTAAAAAGCTTATTTGAGTTGGGGTTCTGCGACGTGTAATTGAGTGAGTCTTGATGAATACTGTTAGTGTCAAACATGGCTCTTCTTCCAGACGGGGCTGGAGCCCTTAGTGAGGCTATTCCTACACTGCTAGGCACTAGAGCGGCGTGGTTGGCTAACTGGAATCGTGACAGGTCTGATCACTAACAGCCGGAAAGAAACTGCCTGAATTGCATGGTGCTAGGAACATGGCTGCGCTGTGTTCTCCCCAATTCGTACGTAGAAGCCAAAACCCTGCTGTGACGGCCTCGGTAGGTGAAACCTTTGGCAAATGATTGGACTTAGATGAGAGAGTGTGGAAGCCCCATGACGGGATTAGCGAGTGACCTGGTAGGAAGAGACTGGAGAACTTGTTCTCTCTGTGTCTCCCCTCTGCCCCAGCACAACAAGAAAGCGGCCCCCTGCAAGCCCAGGAGAGGCCAGCACCAGAACCTGATCATGTCGGGACCCTGATCTTGGACAGGGAGCTTCCAGAGTGGTGAGAACTAAATAGCGAATGTTCTCACCCCAGTCTGTGGTATCCTGTGGTAGCAGCTCAAGCAGACCAAGACATGGGACTTACAGATCTGGGGTGGGAAGTGACCTTTTAAGGTCCTGATGTGCAAAATTCTTCACTTGGGGAAGCACAGTCCCACGCTTCAGAGAGAAGTGTCCTTTAGACGGCATTGGGCTTCAGTGTGGTGTGAACTCCTTTCCTCTCTCCCTCCCTTCATTCCTTTCTTCTCTCCTTCCCTTCCTGCCTCTCTTCCTTCATTCCTTCCATCTTTCCTTCTCTCCCTGTCTTCCTCCTTCCTTTGGCAGTGCTGGGATCACATCCAGGGCCTTGCACACGCAGGACAAGTGTGAGCTGTTCTACTTAAACACATCCCCACCCCTCTTTCTCTTTTGTGCTTTGGCCTCTGTGGAGGGAAGGAGGAGAAGGCAGGGTGGAGTATCACTGAGAGGCAGCCAGGGAAAGGAGGGTGTGTGGGCAGCAGCAGCCTCTGACGTCTGTCAGTGACAACACCGTCAGCCACCCTGGAATAACCAGCCCGAGTGAGAAGCTCTGCCTTGCTGTGCTGGGGGAGCTCACCCCAATCACCCAAGTCCTGCGCCCTGGCCACTGAGAGTGCTGGGACCCAAGACTTGCTCTTGGTGGCCCTTGTATTTCTCCCCATGGGTATATTTCTGCCCTGCGTGTGGGGGATGGAGCAGAGGATGGCTAACTCCTTCTGAAAAGTGGCAGGTAGTGATATTCTAGGTGTCATGGGCCACATCACACCCACCGCAGCCCCTCAGCTCTTCTGCTGTCCCGCGATCAGCACACAGATTGATGACGCACGAAGAAGCAGGTATGACCCTGTGCCTGTCGGGCTGTGTTAGTTTGAAGGCTGTGTATTTTTCCTGTGTCAATCAGCGATAGTTTTCTTTTTATATTTTATTTTCAACCATTAAAAAGCATGAAAGCCATTGCTTTGTGGTCAAGTTCATGGCCTCCGTGAGGCTTTCTTCTCCTAGTTTTGGTCCTTTCCTGCAAGTTGCTTTTCCTTGGTTTCTTGGTCTTCATTTGTGGAGAGGCCTTCCCTGGATGCTTTGTGGTAGTTGTTTTGAGGATGGGGCATTGATGAGGAGGCTGGGAGCTCTGTGGGTTGGTCTGAGTGTGGCATGGCGAGCGTTGCCATAGGGGGCCTCACTGGCCCTTTGGGGGGTAATCAATGTCTGTGGCCATCAGCTGTCTGATACTGTGGCAAAGCACCCAAGATAATCGACTTGTGAAGAGAGATGGCTGGAGCTGGCGCTGTAGCTCAGTGGTAGAGTACTTGTCTTGTGTGTTCAAGGTGCTGGGATTCTATCTCTGGAACCGCAAAAGAGAGATGGGCCGGGGTGGGGAAATCCATCCATGGTCGGTGGGTTCTGTTGTCCTTAAACCGTGATGAAGGAGCACACCCGTATGTGTGATTTATGTATGTGGTGTGGGGGTGCTATGCACACTATCCTGTGTGTGGTATGTGTATGGACAGTGTATGTGTGGTATGTGTGTGGGTGTGAAGTGTGTGTGTGACACTCAGCTGTGCACATGGCCTCGTGCATCACCTGGGACACAGCAGTGATTCTGAGCCATCTCCCCTAGGGAAGGAGGGAAGGGGAAGTTGCCCACACGAGGCCCTGTTGGACGTAAGCTTTTTTGGGTTTTGTGCCCTGGCATGGCAGAATAAAGGGAGTCCTCGGCATTGCTCTATTTAGGAGCTTGGCTTCTCCTTACACTGAGGTGGCATTACAGTGAGGGTGGTCACAGGGGCCAGTGGTCTCCCTTGAAGTTGCTGAATCAGGATTAGAGCCACAGCGATCTGATCCTGTGTCTCAGACCCCATTCACCAGCTAATCCACTCCCAGATCACATGGGTGTGTTTGCTTGGCGATGGGGGGATTCTGTGAGGCAGGCGTGCAGGGGCCGTGGCTGACTACCTGCTGTGTGCTCAGTGCTCAGAGAGCAGTCAGGGCTTTTAGTTTTATTTACAGGGTTGATGACAGGGATGGTCATGAAAGGGGTGGCCCCGAGATCCACACGGGCCTGGCTTGGGAACAGTCAGGCTGCCTTTTGAAAGTGGCTTCATCCTCCCTCAGGACATGGCCAGCGGAGATCCTGTCCTCATGAAATTCCATCCCTCTGGTCTTCTTGTGAGGGCGTTCATAATCCCCACTATTTGCTTTCTTTTTCTTTGTCCTTTGCCCTCTTCAGAACCCCCCAAAACCCTAGCCTTGAAAATGTCACTTATTTTATGGCTTATAGGTTATAGTTTAGATGCTTAGTTAGCAGTTAGATTTCAAACAGCAAATGAACTTTGACCCAATCCCCAAAAGGCCTCCTCCTTTCCCTTAATTGGCCATAAAAACTACAGAAAGGGGAAACAAATGGGTTTATCTCAAGGCAACCAAACTGCCTGGTGCCCACAGTGTGTCAATTAACCAGATGTATAGGAAGGCCTTGTAACATTCCAAAGCAATGATGGTATCCATGGAGACCCCTGGACCTTGTCAACTCATCCAGGGATATATAAAGCGAGAGAAAGCAATTTCGACCAGCCAGCAGTTTCAATGGCCTAAGCTAACTGACCAGTGCAGTTTGAAATAAACCTCACTTGTTTCTTGAATCTTGGTGTCCTGTGGTTAAATTTCTTGAGCACACCATAACGTTTTGGAAGCCTCAGTGAGATTTCCCCATGAAAACACCCTCCTTTGAAGGGGGCTCCAGGGCCTCCTTGCCTGGCAGCCGGTTCCTGGGTGGCAGGGTGTCTGGCTGGCTTCAGCCAGCCTCCTGGGCTCGGCTGAGGGACCAGATGCCAGTGGCTACCAGACAGAAACAACTGAGCGCCTACCCCCTGACCAAGGTAAGCACTTCTAATTTGGCTTTGGTTTCCTAGTCAGGCAATTGGTGCGTGGCTCACTCAGGAATCTGTTTTGTTCTGTGCTAGCATTTAGTAGGTTGTTGAATCTGAAAAGAGCCTAGCGCACCAGACATGGTGGTTGCCTGTTTATCAGGGAGTTCTCCCCGAGTTTATTCCACATTTGAGGTCAAGGAGGGAAGTGTTTGCCCCTTGTGTTTGTCTCCGTGTCGAGCCTCGGCGTTTCTAGCCCACCGCCAGCAGAGGTCGCCATCGCCATCCTTTCAAGCTTTGCTAGCCTTGTATTTTTCCTTTAGTCTCTAGCCAGGGTAGCTGAGTAAAGAAAGGAAAGGGGAGTGGCCTCACCGAGACAGACAGCGAGATTGATGGCTTTGTTAGCGGTGGCCATGATGGGTCCACTGGCGGTAAGCCAACCGCGCTGGGATGCACGCTCAGCGATTTTGATAAATTCAAATGTGGTGGAGATCACAGGGCTAAAATGAAGAAAAGGAAACTCTGGACATTATGTGAATTTAAATGGCTCACCCTTGAGGTTGGCTGGCCAGCAGAGGGAACACTCAAGCCTCAGATGGCCAACAGCGTGTGGAATGTAGTTACCAGAAACCCAGGGCATCCAGATGAGTTTCCATATAGCAATTCCCGGATAGGAGAGGTTCGAGCGTCTCCTCCCTGGTCTGAGCTATGTGCTTGGAGTCTTCCTGAACAGTCACTGGCAATTCAGGAGAGGCCGTCTAATGCAAAGCCACCTGTATTGCCCTCATCCTCAGAGGAGGAACCCTAGACTCCTTTCACGTTGCCTCCACCTCTGCCTCCACCTTATTAGCACCCCACCATTGACCTCTCTGGGGACTGCACCAGAGCACGGAACCTGATTTCCAGGACCCCAAGTTCTCAGTGGGTCCTGATATGAAGGGGACTGCACGGCATGTGGAACGGGATCCCCAAGACCCTGAGTTCCACTCAGCAGGTCCCAATATGAGGGTGAGCACCGGCCACGCAGCAGGGGCCAGGGAAGCACTGCCTGCCGTAGAGGAAGTGTCATCCTCCTTCCCAGCTTCTGTTTTGCCTCTCCAGGAAACAGCAGTGCTAGGACCTGGAAGGACAATTCAGACTACTTTCGTGTACATCCCTTTTAGCTCTAGCAACCTGTATAACTGGAAAACTCAAAATCCCCCACTTTCTGAGCAGCCGCATGCCCTGATTAACTTGGTGGAATCAGTATTGAAGACTCACTGCCCCATTTGGATTGACTGTCAGCAATTGCTCCATACTTTATTTACCTCAGAGGAGAGAGAGAGAATACAGAAGGAGGAAGAAGATTGTGAAAAAGCTGAAGGGCTGGAACACCACAGGAAGTTACAGATAAACTGAGACGTGTGCTGCCCCAGGAAACCCAGCACAGAGGGTAGGATTAAGAGTTTGAATGGTCACCATGTGGCTTTGTCATGCGGCAGCCTGCCAACCCACAAATTTGCATAGGGTGGCAGAGATATGTCAGGTGACTGACAAGAGCCCTTCTGCTTTCCTCGAGTGCCTGTGGGAAGCTTATCGCACGTTCACGCCATGTGACCTCTTACAGGCTAGCAATGGTGAACTGTCCTTGGTTACTCAGTCAGTGCCTGACATTCGCCTTAAACTGCGGAGGTTGGACAGATTTGTTGAAAAGACTATAGTTCAGTTAGTAGAGATGGCACAGGAGGTTTATAATAATGGAGAGGACAGAAAGTAGAAAGCCCAGGAAGAACAGATGAGGGTGCTGTTAGCCACTCATAAGAAGGAAGCACAGACAGGGGCAGGAAGTAAGAAAAGGAATGGGAAGTGGTCTCAACAAGGGGAGAGACGTGTTCCATTGGACCAAAACCGCTGTGCTTACTGCAAGGAGATGGGACACCGTAGGTGGGAGCTCAGAGTCGCTAAAGAAGGAGAAGAAGGAAGTGCTTATGGTGGGTGCAGGGGAAGTGTCAGACTGATGGGGTCACTGGTCCCCATCTCTCAGGCCCAGGGAACTCATGTTAACCATGACTGTTGGGGGAAAGCTGGTTCAATTCCTGGTGGATATGGGAGCCAACGTATCCATAGTCACTCAGCCAGAGGTCCCACTTCTAAGCAAAAAAATAAATGTGCAGGGGGTAACTGGCCAAATGTCTTATTTTTTTGATGAGCCTCGTCAGGTCTGGCTTGGACAACAAGTGGTTAGTACTCTTTTGTGCTTATGCCTGACTGTCTTTTCCCCCTTCTGGGCTGAGACTAACTTTGCACGATGTGAGCTCAAATTTCTTTCATGTCCTCAGAAACCATCCTACTATCAGAGAAGAGCTTCCCTCTGCTGAAGCTTATGTTTTGGTTGTAACCTTTCCTTTATGGGAGGAATACCACCTGATGGAGCTAGACAAAAGGGGACCCTCACTGGGTGGCCCTGAACTCCCTGCTTGGACTCAGCAGTTCCTTCTGGTTTGGGCAGAAGGTAAACCCCCTGGGTTTGGCAGCCCACGTACCTCCTGTGGTGGTAGAATTGGTGGGGCACACTAAACATGACAATGGAGGCATGGAATGGATTACACCCCATGTGCAGAGGTAACTTGAGGAGGGAATATTAAAAGTTGCCTTGGAATACACCTTTCCTACTTGTATGAAAACCCAGAACCAATGAGCACACACTGGTCCAGGATCTTAGGGCTATGGATAATAGAGTCACCACTATTCACCCTGCAGTTCTATTTAGCTGGCTCCCACCTAATAGAACCTGGTATACTGTATTAGATTTGAAAGATACCTTCATTTGTATTCCTCTGTCAGCAAGTCCCAAGAAATATTTGCTTTCAGGTGGGAGGAACCTGTAGGGGAATGGAATGTCAGTTAACCTGGTCAGGGCTCCCTCAGGGATTCAAGAACTCACCAACAGTATCTGGGGAAGCCTTATCCCTTTCAGTCAAGAAAGCCCTGAAATCTCCCTATAACAGTGTGTAGATGACTTGCTTTTGGTCGCTGAAATGTATGAACTATGCCAAGAAGGGACAAACAAGTTGCTAGGATTCCTCCAGGAAAAGGGGTAGTGGGTTTCAAAGAAAAAGGCTCAAATTTGTATGCAAACTGTTAAATTTCTGGGGTTTGTGTTGAGTAATGGAACATAGACCCTGTCAAATTCATGGATTCAAGCCATCCAGGGCCTGAGGGTACCTGTTACCAAGATGGAATTGAGGGCGTTCCTGGGGACTATAGGATACCGTTGGCTTTGCATCTCTAATTTTGCAGCTATTGTTAAACCTCTGAATGAGGCCTTAAAAGGAAAGAATACCCCCTCATTGGAATGGAATCCTGAATGGCGGGCAGCCTTCAAGGACTTGAAAGAAAAACTGGCAAGCGCCTCTGCCCTAGCACTGCCTCACATCACAAAGCCTTTCCAGTTATTTGTTCGTGAGAAAGCAGGCTTTGCTTGGGTGTCCGAACACAAATTTTGGGACTTTGGAAGAGACCTGTGGCATACTCGTCAAAAAGGCTGGATCCAGTGTCAGCAGGATGGCTCTCCTGCCTGTGCTACGCTGCTGCCACAATGACACTAGTAAAGGAAGCAGACAAATTGACTCTGGGACAGAATTTAAATGTGTTTTTACCACATGCAGTAGAGATTTTGCTAAGAGGACCTGGTGGTGGTAAGTGGCTCTTGGGAACCAGATTAGCCCAGTATCGGGGGCCTTGTTAGAGGATCCTAGACTCACCATTAAGACCATTCAAGCCACTAATCCTGCCTCTCTTTTGCCCTCCTCTTTGGAGCCACCTGAGCATGACTGTGCTGAAGTCACTGAGATGGCATATTCAGTTCAACCAGATTTATAAGACACCCTCCTCCAGGACCCCAACTCAACTTTATTCTCTGATGGCAGCAGCATGGTAATCAATGGGGCCTGAAGGGTGGGAGTGGCAGTCATCACCTTGGATCAAAGAATCTGGTCAGAAGCATTGCCTCCTGGGACCTCAGCACAACTGGCACAGTTGATAGCACTCACATGGGCCCTGGAGGAAGGGTGAGACAAAAAGATGAACATCTGCACTGACTCTCATTGTGTGTTTGCTACTCTGCATGTGCGTGGTGCCATCCACCAGGAGAGAGGCCTCTTGACAGTGGGAGGAAAAGACATTACAAACTCCCAAGAGATTCTGAACCTGTTACAAGCTGTCTGGCTGCCCTCTAAGGTGGCGGTGAAGGACTGTCTAGGGCATCAAAGGGATGAGTCAGGGGAGGCTCAAGGAAACTGGGCAGCTGACATGGCTGCCAAAAAAGCTGCCTTGGGCCAGTAGCCTCACTCAGCTCATGTTTTAGTGACCCTCTTACTTAAATCACCCCACTACTCAAAGGAGGGACTTAAGTGGGCAAAGACAGAGGAGGCCACTGAGGGGGATGGGTGGTGAGTTCTGCCAGCAGGGAAGCTTTTTCTCCCTCAGGCTCTGGGACTTTATGACCACACCCACCCAGGAAAGATGGCCATGTCGAATTTGCTTGGTCATTATTTCTTTGTACAGAGACTCTGGGCTTTGTGTGCCTTGGTGGCTGCTCACTGTGAAGCCTGTGTCTGTAACAACCTAGTTGAGCAGCCTCAACAGCAGCTGGGCATCTGAAGGCAAGACACTGTGCCATTTGCAGATGTTGAGGTTGACTTTACTGAACCAAAACCCACAAGTGGGACCAAAAGGTGCCTGCTCGTCTTGATCTGCACCTACTCGGGTTGTGTGGAGGTACTTCCTCCTAGGACTGAAACATCTAAGGAAGTGGCTAGAGCCATGACAGACTTGACTATACCCCAGGATGGGCTTCCCATAAGGGTGGGTCCAGATAATGGACCTGCTTTTATGGATCGAGTGACCCACGGTCTGGCAAAGGCCTTAGGGCTTGTCTGGAAGCTACATATGGCCTATTGACCTCAGAGTTCAGGCCAGGTAGAGAGACAAAACTGGACTCTAAAGAACACCTTGGCAAAACTCTGCCAAGGAACAGAGCTAATTGAGTTGTAATTCTTCCTGTTGCACTCCTAAGATCACAGTGCACCCCACACCACGATGGGCTCACTCCCTTTGAGATAATGTCTGGGAGGCCTCCTCCAATCATGCCAGTACTTGAAGGACTACAGGAGATTGGCATCTCGGACTTGTGTCAGCAAATGAAAGCACTGCATCAAACATTAAAGGGCCTTCAACAGACTGCTGCAGCAGCACCCTCTTCTTATACATTCTCTCGTCCATGAGTTCAAACCTGGTGACAAATCTTAGTTAAATCTTGGGAAGAGGAGTCCCTCCAACCACAATGGTAGGGTCCTCAGGAGGTCATACTAACCACACCCATTGCCTTAAAACTTGCAGGTTGCTTGTCATGGATCCATCACTCTAAAGAAGTGGACACCTGGGGAGCAGATGATTACTGACTCACCATTGCAGCCCAGGACCTCACCCACACTCAAACCCTGTCTACAGTGACACTCTCAGAGACCCTAGAGTGATGGATCCAGGATAAGCAACCTGCACAAGGACAAGGGGACATGTCCCAGTGAAAACTGGAAGACCTACTCAGATGAGACAGCTCCTATAAAGATCACGCTGAGAAGACAAGGTACCCAAAACCCTGCCCTTGTCACCCCAGAAGCTGATGAGTCAATGCACACCTGAAGACTGAGTGGACACCATACACCAGACTATCAGTAGCTTTGATGTACTGCTATCCAATTGAATTCTGGTCCTTTTCCTTCCAGTAGTCTTGGTGTTTGCTGTTGTGCCCCAGACTGTGTCCCCAGAGGAGTGGGGAATTCTGGAGAAGGTTGTTTTTGTTCTTTTCTACCTAGTTGTAGTTAATAGACTAAGCACTCTCCACTTTTTAAAATGATTTTCCTGCGGCTAACCTGTTCAAACCTCCTGAGACCACACCTAAGAATGATGATCCAGGCTTTTCTGCTCCTCATCTTGCTGATGAAGTTTGATGATATCAGTTTACAGATAAGAACAGTCACCTCTGATGAACTTGGGGCACATCTCTGTAGCTACACCATTGAGCACCCACAAGTGAACTCTATTGGACTTACACAGGCTGTAATAGCAGAACAGCATCTCCCTTGTGGCCAACAATCTGTTGTATTTGTTATCCCCTTATGCTATTTTTGGAACCCTCACTGGTGGCGAGACAGAGGGTCTACAGATGGCTCCCCTGCATGTAAAGTACAAGAAAAGGCACTCATTAGGGATAACCCAAATGGTGACATGGACCTGGTGGCCCATGGATTTTGTATGTATGTCCAAAGGTGCAAAAAGGAAATTGTAACAATGAAAGAAAAGCATACTGTCTACACTCGGGTTGTAAGACCATAGGACTCTTGGGAGGATGGTACGATGGGTCAGACCCAGCAGTTAGAACAAAAGACCCAAATCCTTTGACCCACTAGTGGGCCCCAAATCACAACTTCATCCAGGTACATAGAGAAAAGCCAGAAGGTTGCAAAACTGGGTACTCAGACAAGTTCTGTTTGCAGGTTAGAATCATCTTCACAGATATTAATAGTAACAGGGCTCATTTGGGGCATTTTTATGCACATGCAAAGAAGAGGGGGATGGACAGACCCAGGGACCCCTATCCACATATCAAAGATGGAAGTAATGCCCCTGAAGCCTGCTTCCCCTTTTCCTGCACTCCCCCACGAGTTGCATGGTCCTGAAGGCCTGAGACCAAAGGTTTTGGCTAAGGCCCTCCATAAAGGTTATGTCTCACCCCTGGTAGGTATTCAGGTTGGTCTAGACAAGGCAAATGTAAATTCCAGGATTTACCAGAAGCTTAATGAGACTCACCAACTTCTAAATATGTCAGACCCCACCATAGCCAGGAGCTGTTGGATGTGTACAAGGCCAAATCCAACCTTTTACAAACTATAGCTTCCTCAACCATAGCTATATCCAATCAAACATTCTGCTCCCCGGAAGAAGAAGAACAACCCATACCTTTACTCATGATAGAGACTGTTTATAGGCAGGGATTTTGTGTGGAACAGGGAAGCAACCAGGTTGCATGCAACCAGACCAGGCCACAAGATTCCACCTACTGGGCACCCGAGGGGTTCTTGTTTTTGTGTACTGATGGATTGTTCAAATGTCTGGACCATAGTTAAAAATTTACTCAGATGGGCCCTTGCCTCCTGACGTTGCTCATTCCCAGAGTGACGGCTATCCAGGGGGACCCAAGGACCAATGCCTGTTTGTCTATCACCAGACGCAGCACAAGTGGGCTGCTGTCTTGCCAATACTGGTCAGGGCAAGCACAGCCAGGCACTCGGGATGAGTGCAGCAGCAATAGCCAATTCCAAAATGTGTCTCCGGAGGCTTCACTGAATAACCCACAGCTTGGAACAGAGCATTATGTGCATGTGGAAAGTAGTTAAACAGCTTCATAACCAGGTGAGCCCCCTGGCAGAAGTAGTTCTACAGAACAGAATAGGACGTAACCTACTTTTCATGGAACAGGGAGGACTTCGTGCTGCACTAGGGGTGTTGCTTCTATGCAAACAATTCAGAGGTGATCATAGAAACTCGAGACAAATTAGAAAAGAAGCAAAGGAACAAAAATTACATTATGACACTCAAGGATGGCATGATAAACTGTTTCACTGGAACACAGAACTAGCCTCCATCCTTGCAGGGATCACAGAGCCAATAATCATCCTAATACTGGTCCTCAGTTTTGGGCCATGCCTGATTAGTTGGATAAGAAGTAGAATACAAAGCAGTGTAAGTCAGGTACAAATGATAGTACTGGCTGACACTGTTACCAGTCAGCCCAAATATGAACCACTGCCCTACAAAGGACTGTATACATCCCACAGAGGAAAATATGTCCTTGATGGGGGAATAGCCCCCACTATTTGCTTTCTTTTTCTTTGCCCTTTTCTGCCTTTGGAACCCCCTAAAACCCTAATCTTGAAAACTTCACTTATTTTATGGCCTATAGATTATAGCTTAGACACCTAGTTAACAGTTAGAGCTCGAACAGTGAGTAAACTTTGGCCAAATCCCAAAAAGTCCTCCTCCTTTCCCTTAACTGGCCATAAAAACTATAAAAAGGGGAAACAAATGGGTTTATCTCAAGGCAACCAAACTGCCTGGTGCCCACATTCTGTGTGTCAATTAACCAGATGTATAAGAAGGCCTTGTAACATTCCAAAGCAATGATAGTACTGCAAAAGTTGGTATCCATGGTAACCCCCTTGACCTTGTGAACTCATACAGGGATACATAAAGAGAACAAAGGATTCACAGCCAGCCAGCTGTTTCAATGACCTAAGCTGACTGACCACTGCAGTTTGAAATAAACCTCACTTGTTTCTTGAGTCTCGGTGTCCCATGGATAAATTTCTTGAGCATGCCATGACGTTCTCACTGAGAAAGTTGGTTTTCAGCCAACTGCACATGGACCAGCCATGATGGGGCTGAGCACTAGCCTTACCCCATCATCAAACAGCTGCAGTGGTGGGGGCAGGGCATGCCAGTCGCTGTCATTTGGCTTTGAGATGTCCCCTCACACTCATGCACTAAGGCTGGATTGCCATCCAGTGGGATTTGGGGGAAGTTACTGAATCATGAGGGCTCTAATCTCATCAAGTTGATCAGTCCATTGATGATATTGGAATGTTTTCATGGCATTAGTGGGAGGTGATGGAAGTAGGAAGTGGAGCCTAGTTGAAAGAAATGGGTCGTAGGGCCACAGCCTTGGGGACTGTCTCAGGTCCCAAGCCACTTCCTCCCTGGCTCTGCTTGATTCTGCTTCCTGGCTTGTCTTAGTTACTTTTTACTCATTGCTGAGACAAAATACCTGACACCCAAAATTAGGGAAGGGAAGGTTTATGTCCTACAGTTTCTCAGGAGTTTCAGTCCATACTCAGTTGGCTCCAAGGCAGCATGGTGTGGCAGGGCTGCCATTCATGGCCACCACAAACAGCAAGGTGCACTGGTGAGAGAGAGAGAAAGAGAGAGAGAGAGAGAGACAGAGAAAGAGGGAGAGGGCGGAAGTGCAAGAGAGGGGAAGACCCGCCTCCCTTACACTGTATCTCAGCTCCACCCCTGGGCAGGTGCAGCACTCACATCATCAATCCCAGTTCTAGACAATAAACTGATCACAAGTGCCAGACTCAGCCCCATCAAAAGTATACTAGGACTTGGGGGTACATAGTATATCACCCAATACATTCCACCCCTGGACCCCCAAGGGCTTACATACAGCTTTAATATAAAAGACACTTAGTCCCTCTCCAAGAGTTGCCAAAGTCCTAACAGTTTCAGCACTGTTGAAAAATCCAAGTCCCAAATCTCCTCCAAGATCTATGGCAAACTCTTAACTGTAACCCCCTGTACAAATGAAAACAAGGTTAAGCACTTCCAACATATAAAGGCACAAGATAAACATTACCATTCCAAAAGTTACAGACAGGGGAATACAAAGCATTGGAACCAAAGCAAGTCCAAAATCCAGCAGGGCAAACATTAAGTCCTGGAGTTCTCTGCTCAGCATCTGAAGCAATCTGGTTGTAAGCTCCAAGAGGCTTGAGTGATCCCACCCCCATGGCACTTTCAGGGAACTTAACTTACATAGCTTCCCTAGGATGATCCATGTTCCTTGGCTTCACCCTTACATCTTTTCACATTGCTCTCTGCAGGCGGGGAGGAAGCTGCCTTAGCCTTTTCTTATACTTAAAACCAGTGCCACGTGGATGCCGCCAAGGTCAGCTGCCAGCTGGAGCAGTAGCCAGGCTTTCCTCTCTCTTGGCTGTAGGGGTTGACTGCCTGGATTGCTGAGCCCTCTGAACCTGATTGTGAGGAACAGCTTCTCTATGTTGCCACCATTCTGGAACCTGGTGTGGTTGTGACCCTTTTGAAACCTCCTGTGGCCTGTGTCGCCACTCTGGGACATGGCACTCTGCAACTTTTTCCTCTGAGAAAACTCTTTCACTTTTGAAGGCCTGATGTTACAAAGGGTGGAGGCCCACTGCTTCCTGGGATGCCCCCAGGCCATCTTTATTATTCCTTTGTTCCTTATCAGTAATCAAGTTCTCAGCTCGATCTTTACAATCCACAGCTTCCTGACCAAACTCACAAGGTTTTAAATCACCATGCCATGCTCTTCGTTCTTGATTCCCAACATAAATCTGGCTAAGAGCCCCCAACAATAGCCAGGCCACTGTTTCAGCATTTGGCTGCCTTGTAATTTCTCTCTCTAGACTAATCAGTCCTTTGCCCTTAATCTTAGTCTCAGGCAAAGTCTCTGGGCACGGGCAGAATGCAGACAAACTTTCTGCCAAGCCATAACACACATCGTGTGGAGTCCAACAACCAATGCAGTCCTTCTTCTCAGCAGAAACCTCCTGAGCCTGGTCTTTACTGGCAGGCTTTCTATCAACTTTCTGGTCTTCTGGGCTCTGACCAGAATCTCCCATACAGAACAACCTAAGCTGTTCCAGCTCTATGCATGTAGGCGACATCTCCACACCTTTCCAAACTCTTTCCACAGCCATTTCCAAAGGCTCTAGAACCACACGGTCAGGAGTAGTTACAGCAACAACCCCATTCCTCTGGTAACAAACTCTATCTTAATTACTTTTCACTTGTTGCCAAGACAAAATACCTGACACCCAAATTTAGGGAAGGAAAGGTTTATTTCTTACAGTTTCTCAGGAGTTTCAGTCCATACTCAGTTGGCTCCAAGGCAGCATGGTGTGGCAGGGCTGCCATTCATGGCCACTGCAACAGCAAGGTGTGCTGGTGAGAGAGGGTGAGAGAGGGAGAGAGAGACAGAGACAGAGACAGAGACAGAGAGAACAAGAAAGAGGAGGACCTACCTCCCTTACACTGTATCTCAGCTCCACCCCTGGGCAGGTGCAGCACTCACATCATCAATCCCAGCACTAATAACAAACCAGTCACAAGCGCCAGACTCAGCGCCATCAAAAGTATATGAGGACTTGGGGGTACATAGTATATCACCCAATACATGGCTGCTGTGTGTTTGCTTTTGCCTCAGCACAGGCCTAAAAGCAATGGAACTAGCTGACAATGGACAGAAATCTTTGAAACCCCAGAGCCCAAACAAATCTTGCTTTGAGTTGTTTTTCTCAGGTATATTGTCACAGTGATGGAAAGCTGACCAATGCATGCTTGAGGCCAGTGGACCCTAACTCAGAGTAGTTCGGTGTGTTGCCTCTCAGGGCAACAGCTTTCACAGAGCAACACAGAAAATATTTTCCTTTTGTAAGTGAAGGGAAAGGGACAGATAACTTAAAGGGAATTCCTCCGGCAGTTCCTTTTCATTCCTGTGTGCGTTTATTTTTCTCTTTGTAGCTGTGTGCATATTGAGCTCCATCTGAATCTGGAGTCTATTTCTGAATAAAACTCGAGGCTGATCACACAGAACTAGCTAGCTAGGACTTAGTTGCAAAGGTCAAGATTGAGGATGAGACTGTCATTTCTACCAGGCGCAGATTCATTCATCAGAATGAAAATCAGAGGAGCCTTCAGGGATGCTGGGGTGATCAACTTCTCAGGGAGTTTACTGGGAAGATTGGACCCTTTAAGAACTGATGCTTTGACCATGTTAGCGCTCTACTTGGCCCCAAACATGCCAGGGTCTCACTGGGTATGGGCATGCAGGGATGTTCAGGAGTTGAGAGGAACAAATCTGTAAGAGCTGGTATTTATTCTGGGCTAGATGAGGCAGTTTGTCCATCCACGCTGACATTCACTAGATAGCCCAGGCTTTACCCTGGCAGCTGTGGCCATTTGTCCTGCCCTTTCTTCTGTCTGGTCTCAACTTCTACCTTGTGGTCTGGGAGCAGGCTCTCCAGTGGAGATGTGCCCAGCCATTGAGTTTTGTGGTCTGGTGGCTATCTAATGTCTGTAACAAAGTCTATAGCCAGAGGGGTGAACGTATGATCTATTAGTCACCTTTCCATTGTTGGTACAAAAACACCTGACACACACAGATTAAAGGAGAAAAGGTTTATAATGGTTCATAGTTTCAGAGGGTTCAGTCTATGGTTGGCTGACTCTAAGGCAGAAACATCCCGAAGGAAAGATGTGGTGGAGGAAAACTGGTCACCTTATAGTTGCTGAGAAGCAGAGCAGGGGAAGAGCCAGAGAGAAGGTTTATTCTTCAGAGGTGTACCCCAGTGACCTAGTTCTTCCCCGAAGACCCCGCCTTCTAAAAGCCTATTCAGCTGTGAACTCTCAGTGGTCTTATCCATTGATGATGCTTAGTGGTAAACTTGAGTCTTTGGATGGACTTTTCATGTTAAAACCATAACAAATGGCCAGAACGGCCATCCCAGGAGAGTGAGCAGCCATGGTGGCCAGGACCAGTTATTCATCTCCCTACACAGCACTGTCCCTGATTTATCCGCACTGGAGTCTACATGCTTTCCTCTCTTTTTTGCCAATGACAATCCCCTTGATATCCCCAGGAATGTTCTTTGCATCACAAGCTTCAAGGGAGACCCTTGGCCCCAGTGCCCAGCCTCATTATAACTCCACCTTAGAGTAAGGAGCAGTCCAGCTCCTGAAGAGAGCCATGGTGTGGACTCCCTTCCCCCTGCAATGCACAGCGCATGAAGCCCATCCAAGTCTGTCATCCAGTGGGGCCTGGTGCGGACTCCTTACCCTTCCGTCCTCCCCCAGAGGAGATGGCTCAGAACCACATCCACCTCCTGTGGCCCCGGGAGTTGAAGAAGCTGGAGTCAGGGAACAGGCCTCTTTCAGGACTTGTTGCTTCTTACAATAACAAAATGTGTCTGTGGCAAATAAAATAATCCATGGAGGTTGACTTGGTGGAAGAATCTGGATTCCAATGAGGATTTCTGATGGCATGTTACAAACTGCTTGCCAGAAGATGATTTCAGAGTCAATGAAAGGGAGACACCAAAAATATTTTGATTTGCTTCATTTGGGGCTTTCTAAACATTTACTGTTTAAAATCATTCAGATTAATGATTCAAAATGCTGTTTATTTCTGACAGTTTATGTTTGATGTATACCATTTATAAATGTTCAACAAAGCCAGTCTCATGTGGCATTTTAGTGATGCTTGTAATTACTATTATTGATTGATCTTATGATTCCAGTTTCTAAGTCCCAGGAAGACAGTGCAAAGGTCCTAAAGGGAAGGCTGATGTACTAAGGAGGCCATGCAAGCTGAGGATGACAGGGGACTGTTATCCACCCCTCTCCCTCCCACTGGGCAACTACCAACACTTCCTGGTGAATTTCATTGTTAGTAGATGGAGAAAAGCAGTCCTAAATTAAATCTAAACATTGCAGCCAGCCCGGCTTCTCAGGCTAACACCATCTCCAAGCGGCAGATAACACGCTGATGTACTCACAGGGTCTCCCCTTAGCTACAGAGAGTTGCCATGGAAACACACTGTGACTTTTGGAGAGGAAGCAAATGAGAGCAGGCAGGAGGGGTGCCCAGAAATTTCTCATTGAAACAATTGCTGTCATCCGCAGCATGTTTAAGAAATGAATGCTCTGTGACTTTAAAAAAAACCTTTCTGAAGCATGTTTGTGACAGCCTTGCATTCCAGAGTTTAGTTCAAAGGTTTACTGTTTTAAAACTAAATCATATTGCATTTTTTGAAAAGCACATTTGGAGGAACTTGGAGACCAATTATTCTTTTCTCAGATGCAGGGATTCATGTGCACTTAAATATTTATTCAGATATGAAAATCCTGCACAGGGAACTGGTTACGCGAGTGAGACACAAAGGCCATGTGTAAGCATTTTTGTAACTGGTTCATTTAAAATTTGGTGGAATTTTGTGCTATTAAATGAAATGACCCTGTGTGCCATTCAAGCTTTTGTTCAAATCCTGCGTGTTGCAAAATCCTGTTGGGTTGGTCCCATTCACCCCAGCGTAGGTTGATCCTATCGGTGCTGTAACTTCTGAATGTCAAGTCATTTGAGAAATTCTGCAGTTGCTGTGAAAGATTTTGCTTATATTCAGAAAACATCAGGTGCTTGTTTGAATCAGAACTAGGAGAATAGTAAAATGACAGTTAATGATTCATCCCTAATTTTCTTGCAGAGTAGACTGCAAGGTGAAAGGTGTAGCTTTCCTGATAGATTTTTAGCATATTGTAAAAAATCTGAAAAAAAGAAGAGATTCTCAGGAATCTCTCCTCTGAGACATAACCATAACCACATTACGCTTTGGTCGTCATTCCCTAAAGTCTCTACTTTAGGCTTTCGTGTTGTTTTGGCATTCTGGTTTTCTGGAGGTTCTTAAGCCCCATCCGTGTTTGGGGCACAGCAGCCCGACTTCTGACTTCCTTGTGTCTCCATTTGGAGTTTTTGGTTGGGCTCAAACCACCTCTTGGTCTTATCTCCCAAAGGATCCCTCTTCCTGCTTCCTTCCTTTTGGTGTAGGGAGACTCTGTGTATCCATGCAGGCAGTCGCAGAAGAAATTATAAAGGCAGACTGAATGCCTTCCTTTTGGTGAAAGTCACTACGTGATCAGAGTAGACCTGGACTTGGGAAGAAGTAAGACTGCTCTGGAATGAGAGCAGGAAGAGGCTACCTGGACAAGTGACTGTGACTTCTACTTCAAAGTGCGTCCGCAGGCCACCTCCGGCTCTGGGTGGCAGACATCCTGTAGTTCACACTCTGCGGGCCCACGTAGGTACTCTGCTCATGCTTGGCAAGAGCAGTAAATGGAAGCAGGGGGGAGTTAGTCTTTTCTGTGCATTTTTTTGCATTAAAAAATTTATCTTTAATAGTCCACGTTCCCAGTACATAATGAATACATCATTGCAGGGAGTTGATGAGTCCCCTCCCTCCCTATTTCCTTCATCTCACGTCCCCTTCCAATTTGCAAAACACCCTCCTGTTCCCTATTTCCTATCCTGTACTTTTAGAGTATCACCGTCCTCTGCCCTGACATTCTTCTTCAAGGAAGAGCTGGAAGTCTGCAATCCTCAGTTTCAGTGCGAAACTAGGCACGTGTAAGGCCGTGCTTTGAAGACGGTTCACCCCTCTGAACTCCGTATTGAAATTTCACACTCACTAGGAAGCTTTCAGTGGTGTGGCCAGGTGAGACCTTTAAGAGATGACTGAGAGTCTGCCCACGTGAATGGATTAATCATGTGCTTAATGAACTAACGCATAAAAGGGGTCATCTTGAAAGTGGTTCTGCTGCAAGTTTTAAAAAATTACACTCTGTGTCTCTCATCCTGTGAGGCTTTTCAGCTCCATAGACTCTGCCAACAAAAAGGCCACCCAAGAAGAACTGTGAGAAAAACAGAACCAAACCAAACCAAACCCCTCAAACACCACTTTTTCTTTATAATTTATCCATTTTGTGGTAATATGTTATTGGTAACATCAAATGGACTAAGACAGATAGGAGCATTCTTTAAAAAAATAAAAATAAAATTTCTGGTTTCCTTGAGGCCCTGAAGGGCATTTTAATTCTTCTCACTGCCTCTTAAGGAACAGGGCCAGTGGAGAATAAGGAGAGATAACATCTGTCACTTGGTAATTTGCAAAGTGATTTTGATTCATTGTTCTCATTTTAAAAGACAGTTTTTGGGGGATGAAATCATAACCCTAATTTTATAAATAGAGAAAAATATAATTTGGAAGGGAAGAAATGGGACAAGGCCACCTGGGAAGGGACAGGGGGGCAGCAATGTGTCATTAATCGTGTAACAGCCTGCCCGTCTCCTGGAAAGACAACCTGTTGAGCAATTCTAGTTTGTCACTTCCTGTGGTGCAAATGCTCCACTATGACCAACTAAGGACTATTCACTTAATATGAAACTCGCAAAATATGTAAAAAAATTAACAGTTGGGTACTGTGAGCTGGAACAGCTGCTTGGCAAAGAATTTGAGTTCTGTGCTGGTCTCTTATTTTGTCCTGAATGCCTCTTCTGACCCCTCATGGACAGAGAAAATGTAGGAGTAATAATACACATCTAGAGGAGGCAATGATGTGGTGTGTTAGTCGGTTTTCCATTGCTGCTACAAAATACCTGACACAAACTGTTTAAAAAGGAAAGGTTTATTGGGTTCACAGTTTTGGACGTTTCAGTCCATGGTCAGCTGGTAGAAGGTAGAAGGGCATGGTGGAGGAAATCTGTTCACCCAAGGCAGTTAGGAAGCAGAGAGAGATTGAAAACCACAGAGGAAAGGACCAGGGACAAAATATACCCTTTAAAGCCACACCCTAGTGACTTGCTTCATCCAATTAGGCCCCAGCTCCCAATAAGGTCACTGGGCTGTGAACTCACGAATGAGTTAATCCATTGATGAAATTAGAGCCCTCATGCTCCAATTGCTACTCCAAAGTCCATCAGCTGCAACCCAACATTCAGCACAATGAGCCTTTTGGGAAGACATTCCCCCTCCTAACCATAGCAAGGTGCTTAAAATGGACAGAAAAATTTGCATGCGATACACACTGCACAGGTCAGTATTTCCTGTGTCATCCACAGACACGCCCAAAACTATGCTTTGCTAGTCCACTAAGCGGCTCTCATTTAAATCAAATTGGCCATCACAATTAATGGTCACAGGCAGTCATCATTTGCACTTGCATTTTCGGGTAACTTGGGCCCAGACAGGTTTGGCTTCATGGCTGCAGCTGATAGACACATCCACACGTGCTTCTTCTGCAGACATGAACAGTTGTCTCAGGACTTAACATTGCAGAGCAAACAGCACCCCACCCTAGAGTTCTGTGGGGACACAGTGGTTGTATTTGCCAAGGCTTTCCAGAAATAGAACCAACAGGAGAGGGGTACAGCTGCTCCTTGACTTACCATGGGCTGTCTTCCAGCAAACCTGTCATAAACTGGAAACACCGTAGGTCGATGTCTTAGTTACTTTTTACTCATTGCTGAGACAGAATACCTGACGCCCAAAATTAGGGAAGGAAAGGTTTGTTTCTTACAGTTCTCGGGGGGTTTCAATCCATACTCAGTTGGCTCCAAGGCAGCATGGCATGGCAGGGCAGCCATTCATGGTGGCTGCCAAACAGCAAGGCAAACTGGTGAGAGAGAGAGAGAGAGAGAGAGAGAGAGAGAGAAAGAGAGAGAGAGAGAAAGACTCACCTCCTTTACACTGTATGTGAGCTCCACCCCTGGGTGGGTGCAGCACTCACACCACCAATCCCAGTGTTAGACAACAAACCAATCACGAACACCAGACTCAGCCCCTTCCAAATTACGAGTCCTTGTGGGGACACAAGATCAACCAATACAGTTGAAAACACATTTAATACACCTAAGCTACAGAAAAGCAAAGCCTAAATTGGCTTAAGCATGCTCAGAACACTTACACTGGCCTGTGGCTGGGCAAAATCCTCTTACACAAGTTCTGTCTTATAATGAATTGTTGGCTCACTTCTATAATTTGCTGAACACTGAAAATTTTGCAGAATTTCCAAGAAATTGGAGAGTCCAGGAGAGACTACAGGAGGACTTTGTTAGTGTATGATCCGGTCACTAGAAGTGTTCAAAACCAGGCTGGGCCCCAAACCAAGGAGGGGTCCCCTTTCATACAGTTTGTGATATCAAGCAAGTAGAGATACGGAAGAGAGACAAAGGTAGCCAGTCATCCCAGCAGCCAACCCCATCTCAGCCTTGAAAGAAAACTCGTCCTGTGCATCGTAGGGTGTTAGGTGCTGGGAAGTTTGTTTCTAACTCCATCTGCTAGTTTTATCGCTGTTGGGACCCAGGATTGCCCCTGGAAGGAAGGAGATTCCCAGGAGAGAACCGCTTGATGAGTCTCCCTTATTGGCAAGAAAAAAGCCCAGGACTGGGGTGAGAAAGTGCACACCCTCCTGCCTGAGGGAGGGGCTTCCTGGGGAGCTGCTCGCCTGGAGTCGGGAAGATTTTACACAGGGAGCGGGAGGCTTCGCTTCTCCAAGTTCCGCTTTGAAGTGAGAAGCAGGATGCTGCACGGATTTGCCTCCCCAGCCTCACTCATCTGAACCCCTGAAGCCGGGACTCTGAGCACGCAGTTAGCAGTGCACACAGGACCATGGCTCGGTCAATGGTAAACCCATGATGATGGCGGTCTTACGAAAGAGCAACAGAACGGGGCGATTTCTATGCCCTAACGACAAGGTGGCCATTGTAACATCCCAGTGCGTCACGTGACACATATGTAAACAAGTCTTTTGTGATGCCAGTCTTAGAGAAACCGAGCACATACAGTTTTGTTCAGCACAGCGTACTTGATAGTGATCATGGTACTGGTGTGTATATTTATAATGTTATATTTTCATTGTTATTTTTAGACTATACTCCTACTTATTAAAACGTTTATAGCAAACAGCGTGCCGTGTCACATCTGCAGCAGCCTCACGCACCTCCGCTTCTTCAGGACATCATTTTCTCTTGTGCTTGGTTCGCTCTCAGGTTGTTTTGTTTATCGTGGCCCCAGGAGCAATAGGCTGGGCTCCACACACGTGCACACGTGTGCACACGGGAATGTATATCGTGTTGCTTCGGCGTGTAGTGGTCTGTGATATGTGGGTTCCTGAGCTGATGTTTGCGCGACAACAATTAGCCTGATGAAGCCCTTTCTCAGCATGCACATCCTGTTATTGAGTGACATATGATGTGTGCCTATGGAGGCTTATTCTGAAATTGGCTTACGCGATAATTGGCTTACTGAGAATCCTGGGGTGTGTGGTCTGTAAATCAGTGATCTAACTCCAGTCCACCTGGGGCCCAGGCACAAATAGTCACTCTGACCTCAGAGGGCAGGAGCAGATGACGCCCGCTACTCGCAGAGAGAGGTCTCACCTTCTGTCCCCTTCATGTCCCACCTAGGCCCTGTCCCGGATTAGTGATGCTCACTCACACTAGCGAGGGTGACCTTCTCACAGGCTATGGACCTGAACGCTGTTCCCTGCCAGGGTCGCCCACTCCGACAGACCAGAGAGAAAGCTCCACCAGCTCTCCAGGCTCTCATAACCCACACGTGGTGTGCGAGACTCACCATCCCAGTGGTCCTGCAGGTCCCGGTGCCCCGGAACTGTTCCCAAGGTGCCAGACTCCTCTCTGTTCATTTCTTCTGCTACTCACATGCAGACAGTACGTCCTATCTCACTGAGTTTTGTTTTTTCTTTTCTTTTTTTTCTTTTTGGTGGAAATTAGGTGAGTGGCTCCAAATAAAATACTTCTGATGGTTCCTGTCATATGAGAAGCTCTTCATAAACCTAGGTCCAGACTACCAGCCATAGTGCCAGTGGTTGATGGTGAAAAATTTGTAAGTAGAGATGCCAACGATTGCACCTCTGTCTTGTAGTCTTGATATGGTGCACACAAAGTGCCCCTCTCTCTATCACAGTATCCCAGCTCGGCCATTTTTCAGTATTTTAGCTAATTACAACGCATGGTCTCTACATTCCTCTCCATGACACGGTTATTTATTTATTTATTGGTATCCGGGATTGGACACAGGGCTTTTGCACAGAGCTCCATCCCAGCCCTTTTTATTTTTATTTTTTGAGACAGGGTCTTGTTAAGTCACTGACTTACCAGGCTGGATTTGAACTTGTAATCTTCCTGTCCCAGCTTTCCACAGTGCTAAGATTACAGGTATTTGCTATTGTGCCCAGTTTATGACAAGCATTTAAAGGTCTAAAATAAAGTCAGGTGTGGTGGTGTATACCTGTAATCCCAGCATTTGAGAGGCTGAGGCAGGAGGATCATGAGTTCCAGGGCTGTGGGCTTTATAGCAAGATTCTGTCTCCAAAACAAAACAAAACAAAACAGAACAAAACAATACCAAACCCTGGAGTGATTTCATTAATTTAGTTTTGAGAATTTGATGATTTCATAACATCACTGGGGAAATCCAGAAATATCCCAGGATACACGACCGTAGTTACTGTGAACGCAACAGGAAGAAGAGCGTTGCGCGGATGAAACGTGGACTAGTCACGCAGGAGGCTGTTACTGTGCCTGCAAAAGCAAAATTGCACTATCCTCTGAGAGATACGATGTCCTCTGGACGGGAAGGGTCACCCATGGGCTCTGGGATGGGCTCGGAGGACAACGATTGGAGGAGCCAGTCTGTGCTGAGCACAGCTGTGTGACAAGGCTGGTGTGGAAGCTGAGTCCAGGTCACACAGGCCAGCGTCCCTTGGAAGGGAGGGGGCCTCCGGGCGAACCCGCTCTACTGGGCAGCCTCCTGCGTGCTGCCCCAAGCAACCGGCAGCTGTAGGGGTCACTGAAACAAGTTTCAAGTGGTTTTAGCTCCAGACCCAGGACCCCAGGGCCGAGTAAAGCTCAAGGGTAAGCGGCTTGCTCTGCAAGGGGTCCGATGGCACAGGGGTCCCAAGGAGGCTGCACTTCAGCTCTCCACGCCTCACAGAAGTGGGCTGCAGTTAGCCATGTGCCAAAAGGCTGAGCAGCCAGACCCCGGAGAATCAGCACGAGGAGAGGGGTTGCGGGTGGCAACAGCTTCTGCAGAAGTTCATTGCACCCAGCTCCTTCTTGTCTCTCAACCCCTCTCTCCCTTGGTTTAGATTTTTGGGAGAAAGTGTCTTATTGACCACTGGATGTTGGGCAGCCTGAGGATTAGTTTCCTGTTGTCAGGTTGGAAGAAAGGAATGAACATTGTCTCTTCCCAGAGTAGTTCTTTGAAGCCTGCCGTGGCTCCCCACTGACCTGAAGATGAGGCCTGAGCTCCTGCACATGGGTTGGAAGGTCTCTGTAAACCTGTTTGCTGCCTGAACATTGATATCATCAGATGTATTCTTCCCCCAGGGCAAGCTGCACAGTGTTTGGGCTCATTGCGAGGTGGAAATGCAGGGCCTCTTGTTCAAAACCACAGGGAAGATTGTGGGTAAAGACGAAGCTCCTCTCCCCCCTCCTCTCCCCTCCCCTTCCCCCTCCTTCCCTTCCCTTCCCTTTCTCTCTCCCTCTCCCCTCCTTCTTTCTCTGTTTCTTTCTCTTCTTCTCTCCCCCTCCCATTTCTAATGGTGTTTTTATTTACTATCTGAAGTTTCTCTAAGAAAAAATAAAAATTTAAATTGCCATCAGTTTTATCATTCATCTTTGTATTGTGCGATCTCTGTTTTGAATGCAGCTGTCAGAGCATGTGACTCGTACTCAGAACCACTGAGATGGCACGGTTGGTGTTGCCTGGCTGGCCCCTGGAGGTTTCCTTGAGTTGACCAGAGGGAGCACATTTATGTCAAAATTATTACAAAATATGCAAAAAAGCTAGACTCTATAGCATTTTTGTACATTCTTTCAGTCTTTACTGTTAACTTTCTCTTATGAAAAATTTCAAACACAAAACTGCAGAGAGAATAGTATAATGATCCCCCACATTCCAGAGTGAGTTCCTTCTTTATCAACTTTGTCAACCAACTTTCTGTGTCCCCTTAACTTTTTTTTCCTGCAACATTTTCAAGTAAATCTTACATGTGGTGTCAGTTCACTGACAAACACTTTAAAATAAACCTGTAACTATTAAGAATATTTATTGAAAACAGGTACTCAAACTATTACTACAGGGAATAAAATTAACAAAATTCCTGAGTCACCTCTAATCACCAGTCTGCTATGGGTTTGCTGGAGATGGTTTGCCCTGCAGAGGTCACAGAGTAGCTGTACTGAGAGGTTGTACCTTTAAGAGGTGAGGTCTAGGGAGAGCTGGTCTGAGCTTCTGAGCTTGCTGCCCTGAGAGAATTAATTAATGCTCACCTTGCTGGAGTGGTTTAGGTCTCAGTGGACTGGACCGGTTGACACACAAATGAATTGTTATACAGTGAGGCCAGCTTTCTCAGCTCACTCTCGTGCTTCCTGTCTCTCCACGTGGCTTTCCTTTGTCACATGCACTGCTCCCACTGTACTATGTCTACCATGTCGTGACATAGCCTGAAGGCCCTCACAGAGGCCAAACAGATGTGCTGCCCAACGTTGGGCATCCAGGCTCGGACAGTGTGAACTAAATGAACTTCCGTGTGAAGGACTCAGCCTCGGGTGTGTGGAAGTGACATGGAGCAGAGTGAGACCCAGTGCACGCCCACGTTTCTCCAATCAGATCTAAGATTTGTTTGTTTCTTCAGACAACGATCAGCTTGGTGACTGTGGGTGGAGGGTACGGATAATTGGCCCTGATGAGGTGGGTGGCACTGATTTGGGGGTGTGTGGCTGTCCACAGAAAGTCAGGTGCTTAGGGCAGAATATTCTCACTCTGTTTTCCCAAGTTGTCCTGAACTTGACCCAAGAGCCTCTGCAGCATGAGGGACCCATTTAGAACCTAAGTTACCAGCCACGCTTCCCCCTTCCCATTGGTTGGTGACTGAATCCCCAGGTACTGAGCACGCTCCAGAAGGCTGCGCGAGATGGCACCACACAGACAATGGATGGGGCTGTCACTCTTGGGCTCATATAGTCAGTATTTCTGGATCAGGCTCAGGACTTTAAAAATCCCTCAGATTTCCCTGTCTTTCTTTTTCATGTCTGTAGAATTGGGTGGAGAGACTAAACGAAATCCTTCAATTCAGATATAACTGAATAGATGCACTGTGTTTTTAGGGGTTCAGAATTTTTCTTCTTTTTTCACTTTATTTTTAACTAAAAACTGTATATATTTAAATTGCACAATGTGATGTTTTGGTGCAGGCAAAACTTGATCACAGTCAGGCTAATAGGTCCTTCACTTCATTTATAAGGTAGGATAAAAATATATGGTGAATGTTTAAGTTTTAACAATTTATTTAAGTAACAGACACATTGTCATGAATCCTCCTCAAAACACCCCTCTTTGCTTTGGACTTATGTATTCCATCGCTCTTGTCCCTTTCTGAAGTAGTTCTGGAAGTCCTCTTCTACTAGTGTCTTTAGAAAGTGTGATGAAAAACAAAAAAGAGTGAATTGCTGAGTGCCAGCCAAAGGGCAGGCTTGTGACCACGCAACACTGTGTTCTTATCCACCTTGTTCACTGGATCTGGCACCGTGTGACCTTTGGCTCCTGCCCAACATCAAACGACCGTGAAAGGTAAACGTTTGGAATCCACTGAGGATGCTGAAGCCGCTGCAACAGGGCAACCAGTGACACAAAAAGGCACTCCCAGCGCTGCTTGGAAAGTGGCAGGAAGGATGGCACCAGTGTTCCCAAGCTGACGGGGAGGATTTTGAGGGGCCTTGATGGCACTATATCTTGTACTGTAATGCATTCTTAAAAAGTAAACATTGAGAGAACAAGGCCGTACCAGCAAGTGCAGTCTGGGAACCAGCCCCATGTGTGGGCTGCTGGCAGACTGGAACAGACAGATCCCAGCCTCTCCCCGTGAGTCAGCACCATTCATGGACCGGGGTTAGAGGGAACAGTGGCTGCACCAGCAAACAAGGCCAGTTTGGGAACCAGACTAGAACAGACAGACCCCGGCCCCTTCCAGTGTGTGGTCTGACAAATAAGAAGTACCAGTCCCCTTCCCCCCGACCACAGCAACCAGCTTATCTGAAGAAACACAGGCTGTGATGATAGCTATGGAGGTGAAATGCAGTCGGATGCCTGTGGTGCTTTGTTGTTTCACTAACACTGTAGGTCTAGGCCAGTGGTCTGATCATAGGTTCAGAGGATAGTGGTATATAGTGTGACATCTAGGATCTCCTTCTAAAGGGGGGTGGCCATTGTTGATTCCCTATTGTCTTGTTTTGAAGTCCTGTATCATTTTCATTGTTTTATTGGGTTGGGTTTTATTCTCTTTTGTGTTGTTTCATTATGTCAAATCCGATGGCAGGAGCAGCTGTTTCGAAGATAGCAAGACATGTTACGGTAGCAATTTTGGATTTAGTATTGGCTTGTTTTGAAGTTCTTTATTGCATTCATTGTTTTGTTTTTATTGTTTCTATTCTATTCTATTCTGTTCTGTTTGATTTTTGTTATGTCCGAAGTCATCTGCAGCTATTTTGAAGACATCAAAAGGCATTATTGTAACTATCATTGATTTTGTAATGTTTTGAAGTCCTGTATCTCTTACACCGGTGTGGGAGACAACTTGAGTGGATCCCCTTGAACACAGAACAATTGCTGCAACTTTGATTATATCGAGACTTATTTCCTTATGTTGATATATACAGAGCTGACTATGGTATTTCCTTCTCTCTTCAATTGGCTCGAAGCATTGCAAATAAGGCTAGCTGAGGTACTGGTATGTAATCTCTAAAGCCATCCGACAGTCTCCTGTTTCCTCCAGTAGTGATCTCTGTAAAATATATAGGCGTAGTGGGATGGCAGAGCCAGTGAGCTCCAGGAATGTCAACTGGGTGTGAGCCTCGAGAAAGAGACTGTGAGTCCCCAGGGCATAAAGTTTACATGTCAGAAACTGAAGCAGCAGCCTCCTAAAACAATTCAGTTGCTACCTTGATTGGATTATGCAAATTGATCTGTCTGCATATCTTTATCTCTGCATTTTGCGGAAATGCCTTTCTCACTACCTGGCTAGCCAGCTCAAGTTACTCACATAGTTCCCGCCATCCTCACTGTCTCTCATCCTTGAGCCACCCGCTTCTTCACAAGATAATAAATTCTAGGAGAGGCCTGGGATCAGGGCCTTTGTCCGCACATCCTCACAAGGATTGGACTCAGGACCCCTTGGCTACCCTTAACTTTGAATATGTCTCGGCGTCTTTATTCTCGCCGTGGGTTGCATTGAAGGTGGTAGATTGGAATTAACGTGCCAGGATCTCAATAACATCTCAGTGGAATTATAAATATAACTTCTTGGATTGTGAGGAAGACTAGAGAAAGGATTACAGCACTTGCATTGCCGTACTCAATATTTGGCATTGCAATACACTGGCTTATTTTGATTGGTTTTATTCTGTTTTATCCTTTTTAAAATAAAAATTAAAAAAGTAAACATTTGGCTCATTTTTTAAAATCATACTTCACAGTTATCTTTTGGGGTATATGTGGGAAGAACATATCTACTGTCCTAGCAAGTCACAGGAACACAATACATTATTATTAACTGGGCACCATGCAATACATTACATGCATGAATTTATTTATCTTAAGTAACTGTAATTTTCCTCATTCCCCCTTCCCACCTGCCTGTGGTAATTCCTTTATTCTTGGGCTTTATTTGTTCTTTTTAAATTATAAAAGTAATTCAGCCAGGCATGGTGCACACACCTGTAATCCTTGCACTCCAGGAGGCCAAGGTAGGAGAACTGAAAGTTCAAGCCCAGCCCAGGAAGCTTGGTGACTTAGAGCGCGTCTCTCAAAAATAAATAAATAAATAGACTGAAGATATAGCTCAGTGCGAAGGCCATGGGTTCAATCCCTAGTACTCCAAGCAAACAAACAAACTGAGAAAGGTGTGGGTAGGCTGTGCTTTTGCTGGTTGATTCCTCTGCCTTCTCTCACTCTGCGTCATCCTCACCTGGCAAGAGCATCCGGCAGCTGGGACACCATCACCTGGACCTGGAACGTTTAGTGCGGCACTGCTGGTGGCCCTCTAGAAGTGGAAACCAGAGCAAGGCAAAGTCACTGGAAGCACAGTGTAAGCAGTGATGCTGTCATGAACGGGGTGCGTGCTCTCGACAAAGAGGCCCCAGGAAGCATGCGCTGACTGCACACCAGCTCTGCCAGCACCTCGACCTCGGGTTCTGGCCTCCCAAACTGTGGGAAATAGATTTCTGTTGCTTATAAGCCACCCAATTGATGGTATTTTTTTTTTACAACAGCCCAAGGTGACTGAATCACCCTGTCCTCTGTCCCCTTAGCTCCAAACAGTTCTACAGAGCTCGAGACAGCCCTGCCACTCCTGTGTCTTTTGCAGAAGGACTGCCCACACTGTGCCCCATCATTTCTTGTTCTTTGTATGACCACATCACATTAAGCTGGGTGAACAGAAGAATTTTCCTCCCAGAGGTTGAAGGGAAGGACCTTTCACCACCATTGTCACCACTGACATATTGCAGGGCATGTGAAGTCAGCACTAGGAATGTTTGCTGTATCAATAGATGAAGTTGTTTAAAAACTACACCTAGAATTTCTTAAAAATCCAGTGTTGGATAATGGGAACGTTACAATGGAGAAGTATAGCAGGTCCATCTTTAACCATACAAACCTTTACTCAAGCCAAGTTCCTGATCTGGAGCCAACCGACATGCTGAGACCCTCTGAGAAGCACACCATGCTCTCATTCTTAGTAGTTGGAGGAGTTGGGGGTGGAGTGGGGTGATATCTGCAGTGTGTCTCCAAATCACTTCAAAATATGCTGAAATAGTGAGAAGGGAGTCAACAAATACTGCAGACTATAAACAGTTGTGAATCTACATTACAGAGACATCTGTACATGGATCTATTCTTCCAGCTGTTCTCTATGCTTGAAAATGTTCAGACTAGAGACCTGGAGTGGGAGTGGGGCACAGAACCTGCCACAGGAAACTCGAGCTCAACCTCTGGTGTACGGGGTGTCCCAGGTGGCAGGGACAGCAGTTTCTCCAAGAGGCCTCCCAAGGAGGCTCTGTCTTGAAAAATGCTCAGCGACTCAGGGTCTGGCCATTGGTATGTGGACCCAGAGCTCTGTTGGATGGTGAGACCCATCTCTTCTACACATTTATCTCTCATCATCTCAGTGTGGCAACGACAGGGAACATACATATCTTACTCACCAGTTCAGTGCATGCTTCATTTTACTTCCTAACCCTGTAACCCAGCTGCTGTTGTTTGGATCTTACGTGTTCTTCAAAGGTCTGGTTTGAAGGCTAGGTTCCAAGGTGGTGCTCTTGGGAGATGGCACCTTTAACAGGTGGGGCCTAGTGGGAAGCTTGTACCTCCCTGGGAGCCCTTGGACGGGACAGTGGTACCTAGGTCCCTTCCTCTTCCTCTCTCTCTTTTGCTCTCTGGCTGTGAGTAGAACGATTTTGTCATGCACTCCCATCATGGTGTTCTCCATCTCTCTCTGTCTCTTGGTCTCTGTCTCTTTCTCTATCTCTCTGTCTCTCCCCTTATAAAGACATCAGTTTTCAATCTCAGGGCCTCCACCCTAAAGACTTTATCTAATCCTGCTCACCTCCTAAAGGCCCCTCCTCTAAACACCACTGTCAGATTAAACTTTCACCCATTCACATCTCATGATGGGAAATAAATTTCAACACATAAACCCTTGGGGGACACATACTGATTGACTATTTTGGGGCTCACTCAATCTGAAGCGGTGCAGAGAAAATGAGAGTGAGAGAGATAAGGGGGAGGCCTTTAATGCAGAGGGCAATGGGAGAGCTTTAGGGGCCGGTGGGTGTAGAAGCTCTCAACAATAACAAAGGAGTGTAGTTACTTTTATCAACTTTGGCTGGGGGGAGGAGTTTGGGAGGTGGGCAAAATGACATATTAATGCTGATTTGAAGGAGCATCTGCCTGTGTAAAGCAGGAGACTGAAAGATTTACTGGGGGCTTGGGGTAGAGGCTTGGGGGTTGTGGAGTGTTGGGATTGGAGAGGGCTCAGTGCACTCACAAAAAGGGAGCGGGAGGTTTATCTCTGGAATGAGAAGGAGAGCACGGAGGTTACTCTTGGAGAACTAAGTTGTTTCTCTGGATCCAGTACCAAGTTGGGCGGATGACATGTTACAGATAGCTAAGCCCCAGGCTGGCAGAACCTATCACATACTATATCCAAAATCAGTGTGGTGTAAGGTAGGGGTCCACCTTCCTTCTTTTGCATGTGATGCGATGTCCATTTCTTGAAAAGACTGTGTTTTCTTCACTGAATGGAAATGTTTCTGAGCTCTCTGTTCTATTTCATACATTTGTGTTTACGCCAGGCAACACTGCTTTGATTACTGCAGCTTTATAATGTGTTTTGAAATCATAAAGCGTGAGATCTCCAACTTTCTTGTTTTTTTTTTTTTTTTTTCAAAATTGTTTTGGCTATCAGGTCCCTTGATATTCCATATGAGTTTAAGAATGAATTTTTCCATTTAGGCCAAATTTAAATCCAAGCCAAACAAAAATACCCTCCCAAGCCAAAAATAAAATATGCAATTGAAAGTTTTCATTAAGATTGCATTAAATCTGTAGATCATATTGGAAGTATTAACATCTTAATAGTATTAAATCTTCCAGTCAGTGCACACAGAGATCATTCAATTTATTTGTCCTTGTTTCTTTCAGTAACACCTTATACTTTTCAGTGTACAATTCTCTTACCTCCTTGGCTAAGTGTTTTATTTTTTTATTTTTATTTTTACTTTCTTTGTCTTTTTGAGACAGTCTTGCTATGCAGTTCAGGCTGGCCTTGAGCTCACTTTGCAGCCCAGGCTGGTCTTGAACTTGCAGTGATCCTCCTGCCTCAGCCCCCTGAGTGCTGGGATTACAGGCTTGCGCCACCATGCCAGGCTAAGTATTTTCTTTTTTATGATGCTGTTATAAAGGGAATTGTTAATCAGTTTCTTTTTTGAATTTTTCATTGTTAACCAACATAAATGAAATTAATTTTTGTGTGATTTGGTAACATGAAACTTTGTTGAACTTTCTTTTTAGGTCTATCGGGGTGTGTGATTAAGGTTTTCTGCATAAAAGAACATTCCATCAGCAAGCAGAGATAATTTAACATTTTTTCCTGTATGTTTGCCTTTTATTTCTTTTTCTTGCTCAGTTGCTCTTGGTAGTAATATAGCTCCTCCAAATGATATAAGGGAAATATCATAACTCCCAACCTGACAGATGTCCGACAAGCTGAGTTCATGTCTCCCAAAACCAAAGAATGAGTTCTGAGGGACAATGGAGGGTAGCAGTATGAAATTTTATTGAAGGCAAGATATCTCCTACCTGAGAGGTGGAGGGGATCTGGAAAGTGGGTTGCTGACGACTCCGGTTTCCGGAGAAAGTTTTATAGAGCAAAACCATGAGGTGGGTACAATGTGGGACAAAACTATGGTCAACCAATAAGATTTTAAGTTTCGCATCTTAGGTAATATTGATCCAATGGGGGAAGCAAGTCACGTAGTAAGTGTAGATGGAAAGAACAAATACTGTTTCAGGAAGGGACAGGTCCGGGGGGGGTGGTCTTGGTCATCCATTGAGGTGACTGATGGCTATCTAGACTTTATTGGACAAGGCAGGGCTTGGCATATAACAGATACATCTCCAGCCACACTTGTAGTGTGTTTTCACCTTTTACATTGACTCCCACTAGATCCTAGCCCTGTCTGACTGCCTACAATATTTCTACCTAACTTGTCTATAGTAACAGGACTTCTGGTGCTCCATGGAATACGAGTGGTGAAAGCAAGCATCCTTTTCTTGTTCCTCATCTTAGCAGAAAAACTTTCAATCTTTTATCATTGGGTAGGATGCTAGCTGTAGACTACTCATATATGGTCTTTATTTTGTTGAGATAATTTTCTCCTATCTCTGAGCGGTACTTTTAATCACAAAAGTGTGTTGAATTTTGTCAAGTGCTTTTTTTGTAGCAATTGAGATGAACATGTGGGCTTATTTTCCTACATCCTCTCTCTATAGCGTATTACAAGCGATTTGTTTCCATTTGTGGAGTTCTCTTTACATTTGAGGAATGAATCCCACTTGCTTATGTTGCATGATACTTTAATGTGCTGTTGAATTCTGTTTGTTAGTATCTTGTTGAGGAATTTCGCATCAGCACTCATCAGGCACATTTACTTGTAGTTTCCTTTTTTTCTAGTGTCTTTAGTTTTGGCCACAGAAAATGAGTTTGGGAGTGTTCCCGCCACTTCCACAGTTTTGGGAAGAGTTTTAGGGTAGTTGGTGCTAATTCTTCTTTAGATGTTTTTCAGAATTCATCAGGGAGACCATCTGGTCCTTGACTTTTTCTGGTTGGCAAAATTTTGAGTACTGATTCAACCTCCTTCCTAGTTATAGGTCTGTTCAGATTTTCTATTTCTTCATGATTCACTGTAGGTAGGTCGCGTGTTTCTAGGAATTTACCAGATTCTTCTAGCTTCTCCAACTTGTTAGTGTATTTGTTAGTGTACATGGTATTTTCTTGTAATCGATTTTATTTCTGCAACATTGGTTAAAATGTCTTCTTATTTCTGATTTTAGTCTTCTTTCTCTTTTTCTTAGTATACTTGGCTAAAAATTTGATTTTTTAATTTAAAAAAAAATGTCTTTTGAGCCAGGAGTGCCTGTAATTCCAGTCTGTTATCCTGTAATGTCAGCTACTTGACAGATTGAAGCAAGAGGGCCACAAATCTGAGGCCAATTGAATGAGACCCCTTTCAGGAAATAAAATTTAAAAATTGTGTGTGCAGCTCAGTGGTGGAGATCTTGTATGGAATATGTGAGGGTAAGGGTTTGGTGGCCAGTACTCAAACAAGCAAACACGAAATGAAACAAAGCCCCCCATCTCTTGTTGAAATTTTTCCCCATTCTCTATTTTGTTTAATTTCTGTTCTAATATTATTATCCCCACTTTCTTGCTAGTTTTGGTTACAGTTTCTTATTTTCCTCATTTCTTAAGGTTTAAATTTTGATTGCTGGTTTGTTGTCCTTCCTCTCTTGTAATGTAACTATGGCTGGCATTGCAAAAGGGAGCTTTAAAAGTTCATTTGTTTTGCTTGACAGACAAGTGGCTTCTCCAAATTTCCTCAGGCCTAGGACAATCATGGCTCCTCCACTCCTCCTCAGCCCAGATGAATGGACAGAAAATGCAGGCGCTGCCCCAGAGGTCGGGAGCCTGCTTCCCTTTCCCCGAGACAGCAGGCGATGAGCTGGCGATGCTGGCAGTGGTAAACCGAGCGTGGGGTCTGCGCCGCCTCTCTGTGCTCCCCGCCCTTGTTCTGCGCTGTAGAAGACCCTCGCCCATCTGCACGCAGTGAGAGAGATGCGATTCAAGGCTAGTGGACTCCTCCATCTCCTCGGGGGCAGCTTTGATTAAATCCTTTCCCCTTTTAACCAAAATAAGTGGTCTCTTTTGATTTGGCCAGCAGCGAGCAAAAGAACCTGGGCCTATGACCCTAAGTGGTCAGTCACCTAAACTTCTAATCCTTTTTAGTCATATCCCATAAACTGCGCTATATTGCATTTTCATTTCAATTTGTTTCCAAGTACTTTGTTTCCCTTATGATTTTTTTTGTTGACCCACTGGTTGTTCAACATTGCATTATTTAGTTTCTTCGAGGATTTTCCAGTTTTCTTCCTGTGATTGATTTCTACTTTCATCTTATTAAAATTGGAAAACATAGTTTGCATTATTTCAGTCTTGTAAAATTTATTTAGGCTTGTTTTGTGGCCTTATGCAATGACTATCATCGAGAATCTTCCACTTACGTTTGAGAAAAGTGTGTATTTCCCTGTTCATGGATGGAATGTTCTGTTAGATCCAGTTGGTCTACTTTCTTGTTCAAATTTTTCTTTCCTCTGGATACTCTACCTGGTTCAGTCCACTATTAAAATGGGGTACTGACATTTCCTTCTCTTACTATAGAGCTCTCCATTTCTCTCTTCAAGTCTGTCAACATGTGCTGAATTTATTTAGGAGGCCTTATGTTTGGTGCGTATATGTTTATAATTGTTGTCGTCTTCCCAGAGACTGCACTCTTCCTGCCTTGTGTTTTGTCTCTTGCTGCAGGTTTTTAACTTAAGATTCATTTTGTCAGACATGGGATGAACTATCTTTCCCTTCCTTTCACTTTCTTTTTCATTTATTTATTTAATTTTTCCCTTCCTTTCACTTTCAACCAATGCCTGCCCTCACATTGAAAGTGAATCTCTTTAAATCAAAAGTATTTGAACAGTATAATGTTCTTAAATGCATAAAATAAAATTCACAGAATAACAAAGGCAACCAATTATATCAAAACACACCATATACTAATATTGATGCTTGTTCATTAATTCACAAAATATCCACATATAGTGGAGGTAGTTATTACTACTGTAACTTTGAGGTAGTGAAAATCACTAATGACTTTTTTTAATTTTAAAGAGATTGAAACCAAACAAAATAAAACAGAATAAAGCCAATCAAAACAAAACAATGGAAGTGATATAAGACTTCAAAGCAAAATAATGGGAAATCAACAATGGCTACTATAGTATCTTGTTATCTTTAAAATAGCTGTCCATTAATGACATTTTAACTGTGATAATCAACTGTTGCCTGCATCCACAATTTATTGAACTGCTGAATGCAAATCAACAAAGACCCACTTCCCCCCATTGGAGTTATTCAGGCTCTGGGTTATGAACATTTTGTTTTTAGAAGAATATCCATTGATAAAGAGAGTTAAGGGCAGTATGACTAAGTGAAAGAATTAGGAGATGAAGCAACATAATTTTAATTACATAGAAAAATACAAACAGAAAACAATGGTGGCATTAGTGGTTTAGTTTTCTTTATGCATGGCTAAATTTTAAAATGTGCCCATTTAAATGACCCCAGGAACCCGTCCTTCCTCGTGATTGCTTCTCTACATTTGCCCTCTCACTAGCGCAAAGCGCCACGTGTGCAGGTTTTTCTCTTCCGTGTGGAAGATGGCGCTGCTTCCCAGTGAAAGCTCTGGGCCTCTCTCTAGTCAGTCCCAGCTGTGTGAGTGTAGTATTAAGACCCAAACTGAGTCTTGGATGTGTGGAGAGGTCAGGAAATGAGACATGGAGATGTTGTAGTCTTTTGCGACCACGTAATTTAACCTAGTGTGCCCTGACAATACCAAGCCAGTCCAGTGGACCTAAGGCGTGTGATCAAAATATATGGTGAATGTTTAAATAAATGTATTACACTGAAAGACACACACCTATTAATCCCCCTCAAAACACTCCCCGATGCTTCAAACACACTTTTTGTTCATGCCCCTGCCCGCAGCAGCTCTGGGAGTCGTCTTGGTGAGTGTCTTTGTGAAGGGGGCTGCAGGTGCCATCCAGAGGGAAGGCAGACCCGTGGAACCCCCACGGTCCTCACTCCCATTCCTCCTGGGCTGCACCTGCGACTCAGCTCTTCCCCTAAGTGGAAATGACCGCAAAAGGCAGGCGTTTAAAATCGATCCTGGTAGCCACTATAGTTCTTCACTCTAGTTGTTGATCACACTGCATCTATATTCACCTATATTCTGTTCTCTATCTGCCAAAATCACCGACAGCATGAATGCTCTGTTGTAATGAATGTTTCCTTCTGAGCCCCAACCCCGGCACAAGGGTCTGATTTAGTGAGGGAAATACGAGGGCAGCTGTAAGCACAGATAAATATTATTTACTGGCAGCTTGTCTACTGAGGTAGGGAAGTGGTCATGTAGAACACAACAGATTATCACACACTGTGTACGTGTAGTATTGCAGATTATTACAGTACGGCAGATTACTACACATTAGTCATGTATTATTCGCTACGATGTTACAGATTTTTGTCCATCAGTCCTCTGACATCCTCTGTGCTAGAAAGGGAGACCTCAGGTGAAGTTTAAGGGAGCCATCTTCCCCTAAATCCATCCTAGGTTTTTTAACATGCTACTTATTGCTGGTGTGATAAACTCTTCCAGGAAAGCCCTATCAAACCAGGGAAACCTGTCATTCTGAGAAGGTCACACGAAAAGCACTCGACTTTTTGAACAAAACGTGTTTAATGTTTTTTTATAGATCACAGATTAATATTTGGCACCAGTTTTCATTGTTTATTGCGTGAATTAATTTTCTCAACTTTTCACCTATCAATCTATGGGTGTAGACGCTAATCCCCTCTCCAGATGGGAGGCAGTGAGCCCACCTTTGACTAAGAGAGGGAGAAGTGCCCAAATCTAAGATCTTCAACTGCAAAGTGTAGTGTCATGGACATAGCTCCTTCAGAGGGACTGCAAAAATATAGTACACTTCAGTTTTAAAGCTGAAAATAATCTCCTCTCAGTTTCTAAAACTGTAGATCCTTTATTTTGCTAATTTTTTCCTCCCTATCTCACCCCATCTGACCTCAAATGGCTGGACTGAGGTGGGTCCAGGGAGCTGGCCTGAGAGTACATCTCATGTGAGGAATGAACGATTTCAAGGGCAAACCTGTAAGAGTGCTGGGACTGTCAGAATGCAAATGACTTTATACAAAGAGACGTCCTCCTGGTTTTTTTTTATTAAAAATAAGATTTCCAAGTACTTTTTCTTAAAACATATTTTTAAAGTATGATTGTATCAGGTAATATGCTATGTACCCACAAGTCCTCATATAATTTTGATGGGGCTGAGTTATTGGTTTGTTATTGGTTTGTTGTCTGGCAATGTGAGTGCTGTGCCCGCCCAGGGGTGGAGCTGACATACAATGTAAGGGAAGGTGGGTCTTCCTCTTGTTCGCTTCCTCTTCTGCCTCTCTCTCTCTCTCTCTCTCTCTCTCTCTCTCTCTCTCTCTCTCTCTCTCGCCAGCACGCATTGCTGCTCGAGGCTGCCATGAAAGGCAGCCCTACCTGCCATGCTGACTTGGAGCCAATTAATGGACTGAAACTCCCAAGAAGCTGTAAGAATAAACCTTTCCTTCCCTAACTTTGGGCGTCAGGTATTTTGTCTCAGCAATGAGCAAAAAGTAACTAAGACAATGATTTACATCATATTCAATAATTTTTAGGACAACCCAGTCCTAAAATATTTCTAGCACCTCCAAGTTCCCAGTCAATCTCTGTTTGTGGTTCCCTGGGGCCCAGACCCAGGCATCTACCATCTGCTTTCCGTCTCCATAGGCTTTTCTCATGAACGTCTTACATAGATAGAATCATGCTGGTGGGCTGTTGTGTCTGGCTCTCTTTCAGCATAATGAGTTTTAGGGTTCATCTATGTTGTAGCAGGTACCAATGGCTTGTTCTTTTTTTTTTTTAACACAAAACAGTATTCCATCCATGGATGATTCATGGACATTTGACTGGTTCTCACTTTTGGGATATTATGAATAAGGATACCATGAATATTTGGGCACAGATTTCGTGAGTAAAGTTTTTCACTTATCGTGAGTAGAATCCCAGGAATGGAAGTGTTTGATGGACAAGTAATTTTACGTGTAACTCTTCTTTGGGGGGAGGTTGTTTTGGTATGCCACAGATCAAACCCAGAGCTTCCCACAAGTTAGGCAAGCTCTCTACTGCTGAGCTATATCCATGTTTCTAACCTGTTAAGAAATAACCAAACTGTTTTCCAAAGTGTCTGCACCATGTTGCATTCCCACTGGTTTGAGTGTCCCAGTGGGTAAGCAGCATTCCTCTGCTGCTCCTGTGTGACTGAGAAAGGGGCCACTGGCAGCGGAAGTGGCTGGAATATCCAGTCAGCATCAGCAGAACCACCCTTCAGAGTTAGCAGACTCTCACCACTCGGACAGACAATCATAGGACATTTTACCCAAGAGCTCAATTCACTTAGCTACCTGGGAATCTGGTTTGCAACCAGCTCCTACTGGCTGGATCACAACACACAGAACTGTCAAAATCAGGTCCGTTAATGAAGTATTTATTTTCCCCTGGAGGGATTTCTGTAATAACACCTGGTCCACAAACCTCCAAGTTAGCATTGTGTGCTCATGGTCTTAAGAGTTGATCAGCTCTATGAGGAGTCCTGGTCCTTTCCCTTCTTAACTCATTTATTCTAAATACTGACATTTTTTGAATTTTTGCATGAAGTTCATATACATTACCTAAAAAACTTCAAGGAACAATAATTTGAAAAGAACACATTTCACTATGTTCCACTGTTCTAGGTGTTCCAAAATGGATCACTAGGCACTGGAGCGTTAATGCTCAAGGCCCAGCTGGGATGAGTTTAATTACTACTTGGAATCAGCTAGTTCCTGGGAACTTATAACATACCCTCACCACACATGCACTCCCCAGCTCCTGGTTCTCTCCACAATTTAAAGTTGTCTCTTATATTCAAGGAAGATTGGGTCCAGGACCCCTGTGGATACCAACACCCATGGTACAAAAGCTTTGTGGTATTTACATACAGCATATATATATATAGTCCCGTATACTTTGAATCATCTCTGGATTGCTTGTGACATCGAACACAAAACCTACACATCATTTCTTTCATGTGGATTCAATGCAGTAGTAGGCACAGAGTAAATTCAAAGTCTGTTTTTTAGAACCTTGCAAAAGTTTTTAGAAAAATAATTTCATTCCGAGGTTGTTGAATCTGTGGGCGCAGACCCTGTGGATGGGAGGGCCACTGCAGGCTGCGTTTTGGCTGATTAGCATTCGGTGTTTATGTTGTTCTGATTATGCAAACATTACTTGAACCTTGCAGACTAAGATTACTTTCCCTTTCTTGCCCAATTCTTTATACTCTTTCTAGTTTAAAGGTTACTTCTCTTTATTTGTTTAGCATGTGCTGCACCTGTCATTGTTGTAAACCCAGCCCCCTCCGGGGGTCTCTGCCTCTCCCCACAGTCAGGGTCACACTTCTAAGAAGAGGCCTGTGGTTCTCTGCTTTCCACAGTGGTCAGTTCATGGTCCCTCCACCAACACCCTCGACCACGTCCCTCCCAGAATGGGGAGGCAAGGCAGCTAGGATCCCGTGCCCCTCTCTTTTAGGAATATGCTCTGTAGGGTATGGGGGAGCACATTTTATAGTAGCTTACTGAAAAGGGGGCACAGGTTCTTGAGACTTTGAATGTCTAAAATTGTCTTTGTTGTCCTTCGTCCTACATTGACTCTGGCTGGATATGACATGGGGGTCAGAGCCTGCTTCCCTCCTGGTCCTGAGGGCTTGGCTCCTGAGGCTGTGGATTCCAGCCTGCCTGAATTCCTTCCTTCCCTCCTTCTTTTCTCTTCCTCCCCCTCCTCTTTCTTCTTCCCCTCTCCCCCACCCACCACCGCAGATTAAACCCATAATCTAAGTCACCAAGTTGCCCAGGCTGGGCTGGAACTTATGACCCTCCTGCCTCAGGCTCCCAGAGTGCTGGGATCACAGGCTCCAGCCTTTCCAATTCTTCTTGATCTGTTAGCTGCTTCTCACTGCCTTTCTGTATTCTGCCCATTTTGTCTGTCGCCTGATGTCTTACCTTTTTTCTTCAATTTTCTATCACTTTGCATATTTACTTTGCATTTTTATATTTACTTTGCATTTTAATATTTCCTCAAATTTGCCACAGTAGCTTCATAGCTATCTTGCAAAGTGCAAATCCTTCTAGTTCTCTTACTTTGTTCTGGAAGATCCTTTCATTTGAAACAAGAATTATTTAGCTGGTGTTGTTTGTTTCACAGCATCTGTGTTTCCGAAGTGTGTCAAAGCCTCCTCCACTGCCTCCTCTCACCTAGCCGGGCCGGCGTGTCTGTGGTTCCTCCCAGGATCTGTGACGCCCCTCTCCTCTGCGTCGTAGGCAGTGACCCACCTACCTCCCCCAGGTAGTAATAAAACTATCTCATACCGAGTCCGCAGGCTCTTGTGTGGTGCCTGGTCCCCATGGCAACAGTGTGGGGTGGCGATAGGCTGTGTTCCTACTCTCCTTGGCGGAAGTGGGAGTGAGAACTGGGTGGTGGCAGGCCTGGAATGAAGACCCCCTGCCACACTCGGTGGGACTGTCTTCGTAGGGGTGTGGAGCCGGACTGGCTTTGGTGGGAATGCCTACTCTGCCGCCTGCTAGCTACATCACCTCGGGAGGTCATTAGATCATTTAGCCATTCCCGGCCTCAGCGCCCTCATCTGGAAAGCAGGTTAATAACCAGACTGGCGTGGTAGAAGGGCGAAGGACTGACGCGAAGATCTCTGCACCGCACCTGCTTCAGCCCGCAGCCTCTGCTCAATGAGCCTTCGCCCCGTGGCTTAGTGGGTGTGGGGAACTTGGGCTATTTGGGTAGGGCGACAATACTTTGCACCTGGTAAACAAAGAAACAGAGAACTTGTGGGGAGGCACTGAGGCGGGCTGAGCCAGCCCCCCTGGCCCTCCCTGGTGCTGGGCGAGGCTGGAGCCCTGCCTGAGAAGACAGGGAGGTGTCCGGGGAACTCTCCTTGGTGCTGAACCGCTGGCGGCCTGTCCCAGAGTATTCTCACGCCACGGGTATTCTGCAGCCATAGGGATTTGCCCCTTCCCCGGAGTGAGGCCCTAACCGGTGTGCCCATTGATCTGTCCCCTTCCCATCACTTCCCACAGTGCTGCGGGGGAGAGCTCCTTTCTGTGCCTGGCCTCCTTCCTGATGACTCCATCTTGGCTTTAATGAAACTGGGGCTCCTCATTTCCCCACAAACTTTCTTGTGAGGCTGTACCCTCTCCCACCTAAACCTCAGGAGGCACTGACCTAGTTATTTTTCTTGTTGCTTGAGACAAAATATCTGACAACCGAAGTTAAAGGAGGAAAGGTTTATTTAGCTCACGGTTTGTAGAGGTTTCAGTCCGTACTCAACTGGCTCCAAGGAAGGTGGCATGGCAGAGGGGCATGGCAGAGGAGAAACAGTTCATGGAGGGCAGAAAGTAGCAAAGCAACAAGCGATGACCTCAGCACTTTCTTTCCCTCACATGTTACCCAGGCTCCTCAGGGTGGGCAGCACTCACACCTTCAATCCTAATGCCTTTGATCCTAGCATTGCACCATGAATCAATCCCACTGCCACACACTCTAGATCCAGCCACTTCCTAAACAGCCGCACCTGTGACCACATGAGGCTTTGGAGGACATCTAGACACAAGCCATAGCAGGCACCGTTAGCAGGCTTCTGCTCCTGTGTATCCAGCTGTCTCACATGCATCCCTAAGGACCAGGGTGCAGCCTCCTGGCCAGGTCTGCTTCTGGCCTCTTCCCTCCCACCTCCCACTCCTGACTCCTGCCAGCCTGTTCTCCACGCCCTTCCTTCTCTGCCTTCACCCTGATGAGCCTTCTGCAACAACTCACCATCTTCCTGTTCATTGATAGGTCAGTGAACACTTACAGAAAACCATGTCTCTGCCCTGGGACACACCAGGATTGCAGCTGGTCCTGGAGGCCAGACAGAGTCCCTTCCCTGTATCCCCAATTATAGCATCCTTCACCCTCTCCCCATACTTAAATGGACTTTGTTCATTTTAAAGTACAACCTTCTCTTTCATTCACAGAGAAAATCAGGTATAACATCCAAATCAGGCATAAAATCTAAGTTCCTTCCATGGCCACAATTGCATCTGTTCACAGTGCTGGCTCTAGTGCAGCTCCTCAACCCTTCCCAGCCAGGACTGCTCCCCTCCCATGGTCCCTTGCCAGCACCCTGGACTTCAGGCATCCTGCAGGTTTGGCCAGTGAGGGCACCTACAAGGGCCAGAGTGGGAGAAAAGAGAAAGGCCTGGGATTTCTTCCCCATTCTCTTCTCTGTCAGTAATCTTAGGCCTCCAAAACCACAGCTCCCCAAGGCAGCCTCTCTTCCAGAATCCCAGCTGGCATGACTCAGTGTCCTTCTTGTTCTTTCAGGCATGGTGGCAGTAATAACTTTCAGCTCCTACAAATCCTTGGTGTGTCTCCTCTCTTTTGGGCCACCTTAATCCCAACTCTAAAGTGCCTTTTTCTTGAAAGTATCTGCATCTGGGATGGGGGACTCCTGTCTCCCACTTAGGTTCTGAGCAACTGCTCGTCAATTTCTCCATCCTTCCCAAGGTCCAGGAGTTCTACCTTCTGCTGAAGAGTGATGGTTCCTCCCAAATTCCTCAACCTCCCTCTTCCCTGTGCACTGATCTGACCCATCCTGTTCAGGCTGGTACTGTAAACACACTCTCACTCTTCTGCCGTCGGCTTTGTGCTCTCTCTGTTGTGCTCCTGCCTGTTCCACGTTATCTTATCTTTGTTTCATTTGATCTGCTAATGCATAGGATCTTACTCATCTTTCTCTCTCATTCAGTTGGCACAGCACTCCTTGCTGAGATTATCCGGTGATGGATAATCACCAGGTACAAAGAAAGGGTCTCACAGGTATCTTATGCAATCTCTCTGAACTGGGGTGACATGTAGTCATGAACGTGGCTTTGGAGTCAGATCACTTGGCCAGTTCCTCACCCAGTGTGGTTCTGGCATATTTTGTAAAGCCCCTGATGCTTGGCCTCTTTGTGCAAAATGAGATGTAAACTATCTGTCTGTAATAGGTGTGCACAGCTGGTGTGCAGGGACCCTCCGCTGAGGAGGTGACAGTGGTCATCATTGCTCTTCTCTTGAAACTCATTCTTCCACAGTATCGATTAAATGAGGCTTCTATATGTATCCTCCAAGTCCCAACCACTTTTTCTCATGCCCATCTAGAAAGTCTAGCATTTTCAAGGGTGGCCCTCCTGTCCTGACTGCTCATCAGGACTGGCTCTTTCCCTTTGGAGGCCTCATAGCTCGTGTGCATTTCACAGCTCGCTGTCCCCTCCGATGGGCAGGACCCGGCTCGGCCTCACTCTCCAGGTCAGAAGTGTGGGCCGCACTTTGTGCTTTTCTCAGCAGGAGACACTGGGCAGCCAGGTGCCGGGGGCAAGAAGGCACCATTATCAGCTCCTTGGAGGCAGGGTGCTTTCCTCTGCATTATCACACTGTCTTAGTTCATTTTCTGTCATACTGGATCCCACAGAGTGGGTGAATTATAAAGACAAGAGGTTTATTTTTAGTTCACAATTCTGGTCCAAGGTTAAGGGCCTGCAGTTGGTGGTAGCCTTGCTGGCAGTGTCCTGAAGTGGTGCAAGGTGTGTGTGTGTGTGTGTGTGTGTGTGTGTGCTGTGGTCTCTCTCATGCTCATAAATCCACCCTGATCTTATCTAATCAAATCACCTCCTGAAGGCCCTAACTCTGGATGCACAGCTAGATCTACTTTCCATCTCCTTACTGCCTTACCTGACCGTGAGGATTAGAGTCCAACTTGCATTTTCAGGGAGAACAAACTGTATTCTAACTGTAGCCCGGACTGAACGTTCCATTTAAATTCAGCATTACCCAGCCCCGTAGTCTCCATCCTGAGTTTTCCAAGGCCGATACACTAGGCACTTGTGCTTTGGAGTTTGGGCCTAAAGTAAGCATCCAGGCTCCCCAGTCGAAGCAAAGGATTCTCCCCGGAGGGGTCCTGAGCAGTCTGCAGGGCTGGGTGACAGCTGCACATGTGGGAAGCCTTTGGGCTTCTCCGCTTGTCTACTGTGTTCTAAAATGGCCATCTTCCGGCCAAGTGACTTTATTGTACACTATTGCCTTCTTGGAATTTTAATCACCTTCTTTGATTATTTACATATATATATATTCATATACAGTCATTTATTCTGCTATTCATATTTTTTAAATATCCTATTTCCATCCGTTGACCCAGTCATAATAAAATAACTTAAAATTTCCTGTTGGCTAAAGGGTTAACTATGAAGCTTCTTTTTATTTTTCCCCTGCCTTGGAGACTAATAATGTGCACAAGTGTCCTCTACTCCTTTATCAAAAAGAATCAAGGGCAAAGAGGGGCGGTTCTGAATGTGCGTTCAGTGTACATTCATAATAAAAGCTGAGCCGAATGGCACATTCATGGCTGCTCTCTGATGGAACTGAACGTGTGAATGAAACTTTGGGGCATAGCTCACCTCCAAGGGAGTGGTCCTGTTCACACTCAGACCTGACCCTGGATCATAAATTTCCCTGTAAAACTATTTTTTTCTCTCTCCATAACAGCCACCCTCTTCCTCTCAGTATCTTTGTAACCCAGCTGGGTGGATTCTCCCCACCCGCTTTTTTTCCCACACTGCCATTGGAAAAAAGATCCCGCCCTTGATTGAAATGGAATCTTCCACTATTGAGCGAGCCTTTGTTGAATGAGTCATCGGCGCGGCCGCTGATTGGCGGAGGACGCCGGAGCCCAGGGGATTGCCTGGCACCGGCTGCAAGGCCCAGCTTCATTCACAGAAACGCTGGCTCGCTCGCTAGCCCTTTCATTCACACAAAACAGCATTTCATTCACATTTTGCGGTTTTTGTCTGCTTCTAATGAAGATCAGGGTTTGGGAATGACAGGGCTATTTTGCTTCAGATTTCAGGGGCACTCTGACAGCCATCAAAGCTCCAGATGGGGCGTGCATTTGCTGTTGCTATGCAAGCGAGGGGCAGAAAAAAAAAAGTGCCGAGTGGTTTTTCTGCTAGGGCTGCGGCGCAAGGCGAGAGCCGCGGGGATGCGTTTCCTGCGCCGGGGACAGCGCGGCCCACTGCGCTCCAGCGACCCAGCCGCCGGCCTCACCCGCGCGCCCACCACGGGCGGCGCTGCTTAAACCCTGCAGTACAGAGCTCCATGCTAGGCCCGGGACCCAGGTGCCCCATGTGTTCAGGCCTGGGCATGCGGAGACTCGGGGCGAGCTGGTAGTGCACTAGAGGTGAATTCACTCGCTTGCACACGAGAGGCCGGGAAACTGATAGTGAATGTTGCACGGCGGGGGACAGGCTGCCTTTAACGCAGGAGGCCGAGCGGCAAGACCCCTGGCGGGAAGGAGCCGTGGGTCACAGCTTCGGGCAGGTCTCTGGGGCCTGCCGGAGGCCTGCTTTCCTAGCCGAGAGGACGAGGCCTGTGCGGCTCATTCCAAGCCGGCGCCCGCCTCCAGAAAGAACCCTCCCTCCGAATTTGATGGCACCTCCGTGCAGCTGCGTCTTCCCCTCCCTGAGCAGGGCTGCAGGCCGCAACCAGGGGCTTTGAGATGGATCGGTAGCTTTCTAAAGGCGTTTTCCCGGAGCTTGCACGCATTCAGTTAGAAGAAAGCTCCAAACGCAGCTTTGGAACCGATTTCTGGAGCCTGCTGCCACTCGTCAAAGGCGCACTCTTCCTTTTTGAAAGTAGATTTTTCTTCAGTTTAACCCTGACTGAGAAAGACTGCTTCAGATTAGCAGGGAAGAGCCCACCGAGCCGCCCTGTGCAGAGACGTTCATACGCAGATGGTTTTTTAATTTAAATTTTAATTTTTGGAGGAACTGCATCGCCACAAAGACACCCGTTATGGCTGCTGTGTGGATTTGAAAAGAAAAAAGAAAGCCCCAGGGAATTGTCATTTTATGTTCCCCTGGGGGGCGAATCGTGCTTTCCTTCTTTTCTATGTGAAAATTCTTGCTGCTTTCCAGATCAGAATTCCTCAGGATTCGCTGAAGACTGATTCTTAAAAAACCTTAGTCGCATTTTAATGCGTCGCTGTCAGACACTTTTTGGGCTTGGGCGGATGAGCTGAGCAGGGAAGAGAAAAACCTAACCGGGCATCCTGGGGTCTCGGAAAGTTCATCCGCTCCTCGGAAGGAACTGGGTTGAGCTTTGGCACCAATGCGGAACGGGGGGAGGGGAAAGTGAAAAATCAAAGGTTGGAAGGGAAAAAATCTGGGAAGGTAGAAAAAGGAAATTTGAGAATTGATTGGCTCCAGTGGCTGTCAGCGGGTGGATGTCGTTTTTTTCCCCCCCTTTTTTTTCTCCTACAGGAAGTGATTTGCAGTGCTCACCGAGCCTTTGTCGAGAGGGGCTCCTCGCAGAGTGAGTCATGCTTTTGCTGAGAGCAGCCCGAGCAGCTGGGCTCGGTCTCCACCAGAGGCAACTATGACTTTTGCGAAGCAGACGTTCCACGCCGAGCGGCGCGCTCTGGGGCCGGGGCTGCGCGGCCGCCGCCGGGCTGGCTTTTGATGGTGGAGGGCCCGGTGCGCGGACCCCGCTGTCCCTCCGCAGAAGGCTGTCCCAGGACCCCGGCTCTCCGTCCCGCTCCGGGGCCCGCGGATCGCCTGCTATGCGCGGCAGCCCGCGCCGGGGCCGGCAGCAGCGGCGCCCGGGCGGATGCGGCGAGCCCACGGAGGGGCATGCTTCCCCGCACCAAGTACAACCGCTTCAGGAACGACTCGGTGACCTCGGTCGATGACCTCCTGCACAGCCTGTCGGTGAGCGGCGGCGGCGGCGGCGGCGGCAAGGTCTCGGCGGCGCGCGCGACCCCCGCGGCGGCCCCCTACCTGGTGTCCGGCGAGGCGCTGCGCAAGGCGCCCGACGATGGGCCCGGCAGCCTGGGCCACCTGCTCCACAAGGTGTCCCACCTGAAACTCTCCAGCTCCGGCCTCCGCGGCCTGTCGTCCGCCGCCCGGGAGCGGGCGGGCGCGCGGCTCTCCGGCAGCTGCAGCGCGCCCAGCCTGGCCGCCCCGGACGGCAGCGCGCCCCCCGCACCCCGCGCCCCGGCCAGCATGAGCGCGGCCAGGAAGGGCCGGCCGGGCGACGAGCCGCTGCCCAGGCCGCCCCGCGGGGCGCCGCACGCCAGCGACCAGGTGCTGGGGGCCGGAGTCACCTACGTGGTCAAGGTGGGTACCGGCGCGAGCCGCCCCGGCGGGGGTCCTGGGCCTGGGGGTGGGCTGGGGGCTGGAGGAGCAGACCCCTCCCTGGTGTCCGGGGCGAGGGGACCCGCGGCCGTCGCGCTGGGGGCAAGCAGACGCGCGCTCCTGAGCAGTCAGCTCGCTTGGTAGCGGTGAGCGGTGAACTACAAACGTGCCTTTGCGCGTCCATGGGAGGAAAGGTTGAGTAATCGCGCCCCTTCGCTCCGTCCTGCTTTCCGGGGCGCCACCCCTTTGGCACGCTTTTGCCACCTGGCCTCGCCAGATTGCCAGCCAGCGTCCCCTCCGCCGCCGGTGCCCATCTGTGAGACCCGGGGTCCGGCCTACCTGGTGTTTGTGAAACACACTTCATAGACCCGCGCGACCCCTCCCGGGATGAGAGGCGCTGAGGGTCACTGCTTCTACACGGTCCTGCCGGCCACGGGGGAGAGGGGTGGGCTGGCCATCTCGTGTCCCCCCAGCAAGAATGCCCAGCTCCTGCCAGGGCAAGCCAAAGTCTGTCTGGGTTTCTAAAAGACCAGTTCTACTTTCTCACCCCGCAAAGCTTTCTTTGGATTTGTCTTTCATTTCCCACCAGGTGCTACCGGTTTACGGCGGAGAAAGCAGGCCTGGGGACTGTTTTCCCAGAGCCTGCAGTCTTCCCTTTCAATGGGCTGCCAGGGCCAGTGAGGGCCGCGCCTGGAGCCACAGGCTGCAGGAGTTTCACTTCCAGCCCCACAGGGTTATGAAATCACCATGTGTTTCATAAAATTCCTCCTGCGTGCGAGAGTGTTGTGGTATTCCAGAAGGAAATATTAGCACAGTTCAATTAACCTGCCAGCAGCCAGCAGCCAGTTATGCTTCGGCAGCTGGACGGACTTCCCCTAGCCAAGGTGGGGGGCCCAAAGCCATGACTTCAGTCCTGTCCCGCCCAGGTCTGACTGTCTATGGGAACAGAAATGAGACGCACAGGCTGCCCTGCGTGCGTTAATAACACGGAGGGGCCGGCAGGTGTCCGGGCTGTACGTGCTGGCTGCAGGTCCAGTGTAAAAATCCAACAGAACACATCTGCAGGTGAAATGGAGTGTTTTGGCAATTTTGGAATCAGATTTAAAAAAACAAAAGATAACTTCGTGGGTTATCTTTAACTATGTAAAGATACAAATAATGTAAACACTGATATTCAAGGAAGGCCTTTCCCCCTTCTGGGTCTACATTTCAACTTGACCTTCTTCTTAGCTTCCGACTATGGATTATTATATTTTAACAAAAGGGACATAAGGTATACAAGAAGGTTGAGTTGTATCTTGAAAGAAAACATATAGTCTCACTTTGCTTATTTAAATTATCTATCCATGGGCCGAAACCAAAAAATAAAACCGAACAAAGCCCTTGACAACCTTGAGGTTAAACAGTGACCCTAAACTATATAGATTATTTCAGAGTGTTAGTATAAGTGCTTTTTTAAAAGCCTTCCTTTAAAATGTGTAAATGGATCTTGGCAAAGCTTTTTGTATGTGTCACAGGAAGCACAGAGAGTAGTTCCAAACTGAGGGACATGTCTCAAACTTACACCTTCAAAGTTTTCCTTAAAATTCAGGGCTTTGTTTTCCCTCAGCACGAAGGCAGACATCCGATTCTAAAGGTCAAATGTGGCAAAATAATGGTGATCCTACTAAAGCAAGTCTGTTCTGCTCGGTGTTCTGTGGGGACAAGGCTTTTCCAGTTACCCGGGGTCAGCAGTGCTGTTCCAGGAGCCAGAGGGCTGGCCGACCTGCACAGAGCCAGTCTGAGTTCTGCAGGCCACAGGAACCCAGGGCCCACTGAGCAGGACTAGTTAATCATGGGTGCTGTGAACAGTGGTTAAACTCACGCGCGGTACCTGCTTTCCTGGGGAAGTTTGGAAACACGCAGCAAGGGAATCAGATGCCAAGTACAATTTCTTTTCTCGTGTGCACATTTGATTCAAATGATCTCATGGCCCTCTGTTGGTGCCCACGTGTCAATTCCCACAGTGTGCACGGTAAGTTTAAAACTGAGAACTTATTGAATAGAAAGATTATGAAGTTATATAAACCTCCCTTATTTTGGCATTATTTACCGATTCATGTGAAAGCTACCGAGATAGAAATGGGCGATTTTAATCATGTGACTCAGCATCAGTTATAAAATGTGAAGGTTTAGAGTTTGGAAAAAACTCTATTTTTTCTTATTCTCTTTAATATAATTTTGTTTTTAAATCAAAGAAAGTCCCAGATGGTTTCCAGTTTTCTGGAAAATTTGTGCACTGAATCATTATATTTTTCCCCTCTCATAGAAATACCCACTGGCAGGTGGTGTCATGAATGATCATTCACAAATATTTCCATTTAATCTGCTCCCATGAGAGGGTGAGTATAAAACGCAAAGCGTGTGGTGGGCTTTGATCATCGAGGAAATATCAGACCTTTTCAGCAGCAGCTGCTGATATTAATGAAGGAAGGACTGAGAATTGGAAGCAGGAAGAAGTTCCTGAGCAACACTAGAATTCCAAGCTCACGGTGGAGTTAATCGGGGCCCTTCCTGCCACCACTTGGCTTGCTGTTCCTGTCATGCAGGCCTCGTTGACAACACTCTCTTATCGTTAGGATACCTGGCACTTGTTGGTAGCACTAAAGACAGCAAGAAAATATGCCCTTCGGAGGAGAAGAAAAGTCCTACAGCAGAGAACAAAGGCTATTTTCATTTGATTTCTACTTAAAAACCATTTTATATTGGGACCTAAAAGGCCAATAATAATATGAAAGGATATTAATTATAGTGCTGCCCACCTTTCCATTCTGTTACCCTGCAGTCAAAGTCAGCTCTGCCCCTGATGGCCTGCAGCTTCTGCTGGTCCTTAGCAGGTCTTCCAGATGCGAAGCACAGGTGTGCCCAGGGGAGACTTCCTGGGAGGTCTGCTCAGGAAGGAAAGGTAAATGTGCCTGCTGCAGGGCAGCAAGAGGGTGCGTTCAGCTCTTAAGGAGCCACTGGGGTGAAGCAGCAGAGCCTTCTGAGGACAAGTAAGCCCTGTGCTTCAGCTTTGCAACTGCCCGTGGGGGCCGAGGCTGGAGCTGGAAGCTGATGCCATGTGCAGTGTGTGGGCTGCACCTGATCAGCCTTCAGCCCCCAGGGGGTCCCCACAAGAAGGGCTCCTCCTCAGCACACATCACACACTTGAAATCAGCGGCAAGGAGATGGGTGTGTACTTAACATGGTCAAAGGCCTCAGGTTCCATGCCCAGCACCTAAAAAGAAAAGAATAAAAAGCCACCACATCTAGGACTGAACCAGGTGCCAATGGTAAAGACCGGGAGGCTGAATTAAAACACAGAGGGTTAGCCAGATGTGCTGGTGCACACCTGTAATCCCAGTGGCAGAAGGATCGCTGCAAGTTTGAGGCCAACCTGGGTGAGTTCAAGGCCAGCCTGAATTACATAAGAGACCCTATCTCAAAACAAAAAGAAAAGAAAAGAAAAGAAAAGAAAACCAAGAGTTTAAGGGCTGTCTGCGCAGAGCTGTTATTACAGTGGTCAACACTTAATGCAAGTAGACTATGCCATTCATGAATTTTGGTGATGATTCCATGAAACTTATATACGTCTCAGCTTACTGATGAGGAAAATGACAAGCTGTTTCTGATTCTGACAATCAGAAAGGAGTGAATTATTTCCTGATATGCTGGACTATTTTTCTTTCAGGACAAAAACATGTTTTTACAAGAGTTCTTTAAAAGTTATCTTTACCATTTATGAATCTGATGATCTCTGAAAAGGTATAAATCATTCTTTTTATTTGTAAATGCTCTATTTCTCTTCATTAATTGGATTTATTATAAAATTTATTTATTTTTACTTGACTATAAGAATGCTTTATATTGTCTTTTTCCTAGAGTTGTATTCTTTCCATAAAGTTGAACAAAGATCACACAAAATAGCCATAGGTAAAGTCATTTTAAGTTTTTCATGATATATTATTGTAGGGAAATTGACTGAATTTTGTTTTAGTTCTAGTCTACAAAATTGTTCTTTGATATAAAATTGAGTTTTAAATGTTAATTTTCTTCCAGAGTTGTTTGAAAAGTCTCATAATATACATGTAACTATTGCCCAAATGGCTTGAAAAAATAGTTTAAGATGCTCTTTTGGCATTAATGATAAAATTACTAATTTGATCTAGACAGTGTGTCACCTCTTTTTATGTGACACAAGCATAGGTGTGTTCAATATACACCCAGACTCCAAAATGCACATGTATTCCCCCTGCACACACCATACACCCCCACTCCACTGCACGTACATACACATGGCTTGTATATACACATCCAACAGCACACCCCACACAACACATGAGATATACATGCTTAGCACACTACACGCAGCGTACACAGGTGCACACATACCCTTTCTCCCTCCACAACCTAAAGATAGACAAACTATGATGTTTTTGGAAGGGGACTGCTTTCTTTCTCATTAGAAAATAGCAAATGTCATGTTTCCAGAAATACCCGATGACCTCATCCACTTCGTTTATATTCATGTTTAAGAACAAAGTCATTCTGAAAGATAAGCTATTAGTGAAACTTTGGCCCTATAAATTTCAGAGTTGTGTTTCTCTGCCTCCCCATGAAGTTTGACCTTTGAATAGAGGTCATATTTCTGAAGAATGTCTGATAATACTATTTGAGCCAAGTCCAGTTACAGGAAGTCTAGGCTGCCAACATGGAAAGCAGTGGAGAGATGGGCTTTCTAGCAGCAGGCTGGTCACACAGGCTGTGCCAGGCCTGTGTCCCTGGTTCTGGTGATCCTGCATCAGAGCCCTGCTGAGAGGCAGGACACCTGACTTCTAGTGCGGCGTGGGGCTTGATGGTCAACCCACCTTTCTAACTCTTGGTCCTACTGACCAGCAGGTGTGGGCTGGGGTTGGCCTCTATGACTTGAGAGCCTAACCTTGGCAGAGGGTAGTTCCTTGTTCCAGTATTCAATGTAGCTGGACTGGATGCACCATGGACGTGGCCTGCTAAGTCAGAAGTGGGCCTCTTTGGTGGCTGCCTGATGGACCACTGCAGGGAGCACCAGACCCCACAGTGTCCGCTGGCCCAGATAGAGTGACAGGGCCCAGAGCACGGCTGGAGGAGGAGCCAGTGGGTTTGTGAAAATACCCAAGGGAAAATGTAGTAGAATCTTTTAACTCAGAAATATTATCATTACAGACAAAATGGAAATAGCTGGTCGTGCATAAGAAAGCATTCTACATCTTACCATCTAAGTCTACAATGAGTGTTGATAAAGAATATGTATACCATGGGAGGCATTAAACGTGGAGATAGTGGGTGTTGACAGCACTCTGCATGTGTGTGTGTGTGTGTGTGTGTGTAACTGCACACTAGGAGAGATATTGACCATAGAGTGTGTGCTGTGGAATTACACAACTAGTGTGGAGGGAGTGTGGACGGATATACGTGAGCAGTTATATAGAAAGATTTACACTGCATTTTTGGTCCTATAAGAACATAATTACTGATCCCAGTTGAGGTTAAAAAAGTAAAGAACTATTTTGTTCCCACTGTGACGTCACTTCCTCATCTGGCCACCAACAGTGGCCTGCCGATGCCCGTGTCCACCTGGTCCCCAGCACTAGGTAGGCCTGGTGGCCTTACCCTGAGTAACCCTTCAGGTGTGTCAGCGTGGCTGTGAATGGCACTAGTTAAATTGCAGTGGGAGATTAGGCGCCTCCATTTGGACTACTTGACCCCCAATAAGACTGGGGCCAAAGACTGTCTTTCTATAGTTATGGCCACGCTCTGCTTCTCTGTGAGAGACTCAGCAGGAGCGTGCCGACGTGCCTCAGTCCTCCTGGTCCCCTGACATGTCCACCAGGAGAGGACCACCACTGCTCATGGCAAGCCAGCATCGTCTCAGCCTCCGGACAGCGCATCCGGCCAGGATCACTTTGCCAGGGCAGATGGTAGAAGCGGAGTTATCCACGGCTGCTCTGATCAATGGATTACGGGGTCCAGAAGTCACCTAGCAAGTCTCACCACCGATCAGTGAAGGTTTGGGTTTCCAGCCGTGGCTCCAGGCTGTTGGTCGGAACTCAGCAAATCCTGCCAGCTGCAGAGAAGGAATTTTGAGAGGGCAGCTGCAGGGTAGAGTGGGCGCCTCCGCGTGTCCCTTAGAACTCACAGGTTCCTGACGCCCTGGACACACTCTGACTATATCTGTAGCCTCTCGCAGTGAAGGCTTTCTGTGAAGAAAACGTTCAAAGAGCTCATTGTTACAGTGCTGCCGACTTTAGATGTGGAGCCACATTAGGGTGTCATCTGAGATATGATTTTCCAAAGCAAAAACCCCTTTCCACCCTTCCATTGACTAGGAAGAAAAAGAAGCAAAAATTGCATTCCACATCTTAGGGGTTTTAACTTGTGGCAACTTTTTAAACTCCGTAGAACTTGACCTTCACCCAGCCTCGATAGGTAGAGCTCTCTGCTGAGGTCATCTTGAACACAGTCCATTAGACAGGATCGTTTGGCAGTGCTGAGGGAGTTACTGAAAACATGTTTAATATGATTGCTTCTTACTTTGCAAATATTAAAAGTTTCTACTGCCAAGAGCCTGAATAGCAGCCTTCTGTTTAAAGAACAAAAATTAAAAATCGCAACTTTGTTCTAGCTCTGTTGGTCAAACATTAGCCCCTATGGTGGTAAAGAATTAGCACCGGTGCTGGGCAATTTGGGCCTCTTGTGACCTTCACAGAAGAAGAAGTAACAGAAAACTTTTACTCCTCTGCATAGACCAGGAAAACGTGACCGTTTTAAGCGTTCTGTGCTGGGAAGAGCCAGCCTCTCTCAAGGACTCGCTGTCTCTCCTGGAGGGCAAAGCGTGAGTTGGTCAGGGAGGCCCCGTAGGACGTCATTCCCACACATGCCCCCTTTTTTGTGGCCACAGCCGGTAACTACACATAGCCCCGTGGTTCCGCTCCCGCGTTGCTCCAGGCTGGCGAGCACACAGTGTGACTCTTGCTTGGGCCACGGCACCCTACCACGTTGGATCCTGAAGATCCCCTTTGCTCCCAGGATTTGGGACACCCCTTTTTTCTTGCTCAGTCTGGACCCCTCTGGTCTTTCCCAGTTGAAGCCTCCAGCAAGACAGGTGCCTGAGAGCTGGTGGGGACCCCTGGCCCAGGGAGGTGGTGTGTGTGTGTGTGTGTGTGTGTCTTTGGGAGGACCAAACAGTTGCCATGCCACTCTCAATTATCAAGTTCATATCCAGTTGTGATGGGGACTGGGCAGCAGAAATGTCAATTGCAGGAGGCTGGGACCCCATCAGATACCCTCGGCCTCCAGAGAGGCGCCCCGGCTCCTAAAGCATCTCACACCAGTCCTTGTGGTCCCTGGCTCAGGCCCTGTCAGCCTGTGAGGTCCAAACCTTGTCACTTGACTCGTTAAAACGTTCTTTTATGAAATCTAAACACCTATCATGGGGATTTAAAATACACACAGCACATGCAAAATGTATTAATATAACAGATAGAATGGTTTCTAGTAGTCCCCCTTACTGTGACTTTCTTTTTTATGTTTTTTGTTAATTAGGCTGACCCTTGGTTCGAAAATCTGAGTATTTGTCTAGACTCTTTCAAGGGAGAGAAAGATCACATCCACAAAACTTTTATTATGGCATCCTGTTACAGTCGTTTTCTTTTGTTGTTATTGTTGATAATGCCTTACTCTGCCTGGTGTGTAAGTTAAATATTAAAGGTTTGTATGTACAGGGAAAACCAGGGCACAGAGGCGCAGTGCTGCACTTGGTTTCAAGCTTCCAGTGGGTTCTAGAACATCACCCCCAGGGACTTAGGGGGTGACCCTAGTAAGACCCCCGCTACCCGTCACCGCTGCCCCACTCCCACAGGCAGCGCTCACAACCATTTATCTGCACACCCCCCTCCCTCCCCTGAGTTATGTTGGAGCCGTTTCCAGATGCTGAGGTTTTCCTTGTGGGCCTGCGCTGGCACGTGTGTGCTTATGTTTGCTCTGGAATGGGCTCAGCTGTGGCCTGGGTGCTCTAAGCCCTAGAAGCGACGGGCTTACTCTGTCATGCAGGGACAGCCTCACCTTGACATGTGGCCACCTTCTTCTAGAGGTGAGTGTACAATCCATTTGTGGCATTCCAAAGTATGCAGGTCTGGGTGGCCCCTGCCTTGGTGCTTGGGGATACTTCAAGTTTTTGACTATTGAGTTGCAACCTTGGACCTAAAAGCGATCTCAAGTACGGTCAAGCACGTTCAGACATCCCTGTAAGGAAGGGCGCCGGATGTGAGCCCCCGGTGACCGAGTGGGAGCCAAACCAGCCCGGGTCAGGAGGGACCGCCTCAAGTAGGCAGACGACCCTTCCAGATGGAGACGGGCACTTGCCCAGATTGTTTCTAACAGCATTTTATCAGCAAGGGTTCTTCAGAGAAACATAATGAGTAGGCTCTTATAAGAACAGAGATTGGTTTAAGAAGCCGTATCACATGATTTTGGAGGCAGCTAGTCCTGAGGCCTGCAGAGTGACCTGCAAGCTGCAGATTCAGGAGCCTATGGCGCAAGCCCCAGGGCTGGTGACAGCAGGCTTCGGATGCAGGAAAAGCCACTGGTTCAGTTTGAGTCCAAAGGCAGGAAACCGGTGTCCCACCCAAGGCAGCTGGGCAGGAGGGATTCCCTCCTCTTCAGTAGAGGGTCAGAGTTTCTGTTCCATTTTGGCCTTCAACTGAGTGGCTGACCCACCCTGGGGAGGGTCATCTATTCACTGCGTCTACACAGTCAAGTGTTCACCTTACCCAAACACACCTCCACAGACAGCAGAGTAATGTGCAGGCAACATCTGGGCACCCGCAGCCCTGTCGAGTTGAGGCATGCATCCCAAGCGTTTATATAAACTTTTGTGGTCTTATCTGGAGTGGCCACTTGCTGACCTGGTGCACCTAGAGGAATCATACTCCCTGAAAGGATGGAAATATGGAGTGGGAAATGACAGCATAAACTCAGCTGGGAGGGTCTTAGATCTTGCTACTACTTCTGTAGACACCAACTGAGAAACATTTAAAAAATGCCTCAGATATTTGTTGAGGACTTCCTATGGACAGACTGGGACACAAGACACACAAACTACTTTCTCTGCTTGCAAAGTAGTAGACCTTGGATCTTGAGTGCCCACAAAGGCCGTGTGCAGAAGGCCTGGTGGCAGCCTGTGGTCCTACTGGGAAGAAGTGATGTCATGGTGGGGGTGCCCTTGAAAGGGATGTGGGGACCCAGACCCTCTCTCTTTTCACTTCCTGGATGCCATGAAGTGAGAAGTGTTGCTCTACCACATGCTCTCTGCCATGGTGTCCTCCCTCACCATAGGCCCAAAACAGTGGGGCCAAGGGACCATGGACTGAAACCTCTGAAACCATGAGCCAAAACCAACCTTTCCTCTTTGTAAGTTGATTATCTCAGGTATTCTGTCATAGTAATGGAAGACTGACACATGCAGGTGGTGAGTAGATATTTATAGTACCAAATGGTGAGTCCGTCTGCTCAGAACACAGAGGCTTGAATGGCCACCTGTGTCTGGCGGAAACCGTGTGTCCCACCGAGTGCCACACAGAGGGGGAGCAAGCCCAGCACAGGACATGGGGCCACTGTGTACGCGGACAAGACAGGATCACCCAGGGGCACCCAGGCGGGAGGCATGTGTCTGCATCCAGGTGTTTGACTACTAAAATAGAAACATTTTTTTTAAGCTAACTTGCAAATAATCATCATGATAATACATTTTAGATGTAATTTTCTCTATTCAAGATTTGCTGTTTTGGATTTTTTAAAAAAAAGTTTAAATATAAACATATTAAAGTAAAAAACATATTGCCATTAATCCCCCCAAATGTTTCCCCTTCCTTTGAACCCACTTCTCTCATCGTTCTTGCCACGTTCTGAGGCAGTTCTGGAAGTCTTCTTTGGAACTTTTAAAAAGATGTTTTAGCCTGGCATGGTGGTGCACGCCTGTAATCCCAGCACTTGGCAGGCTGAGGCAGGAGGATCGCCGCCGCAAGTTTGAGGCCAGTCTGGGCTACAAAGTGAGTGCAAGGCCAGTCTGAACTGCATAGTGAGACCCTGTCTCAAAAAGACAAAAATAAAGAAATAAATAGGTGTTTTGATGCTTCAGATGGTTAAAAAAAGTATTCGATGTCTCCGCTTGGCCTTGACCAAATTAAAGAGCAAACAGTACATCGGCGCTGGAACTGGCCAGGAGTGGGCCGCTTTCAGGACGCTCAGCTGGGTGGGCGAGGCAGGCGCGGGGTGGGCGGGCAAGGGGCACGGGTGCCCTCGGCCCTGAGTCCTTCCTGCCCCTCCGTTCTGACATCCGTGTGCACAGGCCGATGAGGCCGGCAGCCCCGGCAGGTTGTGCCGGCCCCTCCCCTCCTGGGGCCGGCTGCTCCGGGCTGCCCTCCGGCCCCCGTCAGGAGAAGGCGCCTTCTGGGGAGGTTCCGGCTGCACTATCTAAGGAACTGAGCTGTGAGTTTTTTCACTGGAAGTCGCAACTCCTGTAATAGATACTAACCCTGTTTGCGGACTGCCTTATTAAGCGAGGTAGGAGAAGAAAACAACCATCCCCAAATGCTGGGGGACTTCTGAGGTCCCTCTGGCTGCCCCCCGCTTCCCTCTGGCTGCTTGCGCTTGCTGTCTGGGTTCGGGGCCCAGGGCAGGGCCGCGCTGCCCGGCGTCAGCCGCTGGCTCTGGAGCGAGCAGGCGAGCTCTGCGGTGGGTGTTTCCCGACCTGGCGGCGTGGACGGCGTGGACGCCCCGACCCGCAGCCCTGGGGCCGGGAGGCCGTGGGGTCTCACGCCACAGACGCGGGGGCCTCAGAGTCCCTCCGGCGCAGGGGACAGCGCAGGGCGGCGCCCTGATCACCGCCACCGGGGTCCCCTGCAGACTCACCCCGCGTTTCCCCACCAGCTCCGGGGCGGACCGCGCGGAGGCCATGCCAGGGACCACGCGGCCTGGGACGCGGGGATCGAGCACGGCGCTCCCGGAAGCCGGGCGGGACGAGGTGGAGCGGGCGCCGGGCGCTGGGGAGGCCGAGGGGCCCGGCCAGGCCTGCAGCTCTCGGCCTCGGCGAGAGCAGGGGGAGCCCCCGGAGGGTCCCCGAAAGAGTCTCCCGCCCTCCGGGCAGAGGAGCCATGGGGCAGGTTGGCGCGAAGGCCCAGGCTGTTGGGAGGGAAGGGGAGACGCTGGGGCCGCGCGTGTCCCCAGGCCGGGCGCACCCGCACCGCGTGCCACGGACCTCTCGGGGCGACGGGCCTCACACTGAACTTACGGTCCCCCCACCCCTGTTCTCTGTCACTGCGACCCTGTGTCTCCGCCCCAGCCCCAAATCAGAGACCTCGCGTCAACCTTGAACACCCCGTCCCCCAACCTGTCCCATCTGTTCAGCGAGGAAAACCTCATTTCTACCTCAAAAGCATTTCGAATTCTTCTTTTTTTCCTTCCCTTTGTTCTGATTCAATACCAGTCCTTGCAACAAGGTCTTGCTGGACAAACAATTGGTAAAGACTCTTTTTTGGTACCAGAAATCGAACTCAGGACCTTGTGCTTGCCAGGCAGGCGCTGTGCTGCTGAGCTATATCCCCAGCCCAAGACTCTCCTTATTAAATAGAAACATATGGCAGTGTCCCCGAGATGTCTCAAACAACAGAAAAATACGTGGAGTGAAAAGTGAAAGTTTCGGACACTTCTAATCCGGTTCCTCTCTGAGAGGAGCCGCAGCATCGACTGCTTTTTACAGCTCCAGAGGACCTGCGGAGACTTCCCCTCCTCCCCTCCCAGCTTCCCTTCCGTCTGTCTGTGACTCGGAGAAAGCGCTCTCCATGTATGCTGGTTATGTCTCTTTTCACTTAATCTGTGTTAGAGAAATTTCGGTATCGGTACCTGTAATTCTGCCCCATTCTGCTGGCATTCGCTTAAATTCAAGCTGATTGGACTAAACTTTAACGGTTCCCTGTCGGACACGTCATTAGGTCGTTGATCCCACACGCACCTCTCCACTTCGGGCAGTGTCTGCCTTGCGTGTGGACAAGAAGCTTTAGCCACGACCAGTGCTTTTCTGTTCTGTCACGGCCTCGGCTGGGCCTCTGGCACAGTGAACGATGCTGTTGGGGAAAGTTATTTTCTCCCTCCCGCCTGCAAAGTGCATCTTTCCGTGTTCACCCCTACTCAAGGACGTTTGCTGTGATATAAACTTCTGTGAATCAGGGACGTCTTCCTGTGAGCCATAATTAATTAATTGCCTTTTTTATTTCTTGATACCAGGAATCGAACTCAGGACCTTGAGCTTGCCAGGCAGATGCTGTGCCACTGCTGAGCTATATCCCCAGCCCATGATCCATAATTTAAAAAGAATTCTGAAATGGTTGTTGAATTTTATCTTGGGTTTCCCCCAACATCTAGTAAGATAAATATGATTTCTTTTTTTTACATTTTTCTGTTACTGTAGTGAATCATTGATTTTTCTAAGATCTGTATCCGTCTTCTTGTCCTTCTAATAAAAGATCTCTGTTTTTTTCCTTGCTTGCAGAGTTCACCCCAAATTCCTCATGAATAGCATAAAAACTGTCGTTTTGGGCTCAGTTCCTGAGCCCACCTCTTGCCTCTGTTCTCGATATTCTCACCATACAAAATCGGGTGTTTTTCTCCTAATCACTTGCACTTCCGGGCTTATCTCACACCTGTCTCCCCAGGTCCCATCTCTGCACCCCACCCTGACCCACAGGAATGCTTGTTAGCCTTCAAAATTCGCCCAGACAGGCAACTGTTTTCATTGGCCTCTTCCGTGGCAGCTGGAGGCTGACTGGTTCTGAGTGTGTATCTTTGTAGTCATCATTTCAATACATACTTAGAATCCACCAGGTGAATTAAACCTGGGATGAATTAAAGGATCCTTGCTCAGGGGAATCATGATCCAGATGGATTTACACATATGTGGTATAAGGCCACGCACTGGGATGTGTCACATCACATGCGCTGAATGTTTGTGTCCCTCTCATTTCGTGTTAAAATCCCAGCCCTGGAGGTAGCGGTGTTAGGACTTGGAATTAGGAGGCTTCAGGTTGGCATTTCAGAGGTCATTAGGTCACAAGAGCATGAATGGGATCAGCACCTTACCAAAGGATCCTGGAAAACTGCCTTGCTCTTTCTGCCCTATGTGCACACTTTGAAGACAGCCCTTGCCTGACCAGGATCTACCAGTACCATCTCAAAAAACTAGGGTCGGGAGTTTGGCTCAGTGGCTTAAGCACCTATCTGGCAAGCGCAAGGTTGTGAGTTTGAGCCCCAGTACTGAAAACAACAACAACAACAACAAAAAACCACCACCACAACAAAAACAGCACTGAGAGAAAGGTGGGTCAACCAGCTGTCTTAGTCATTTTCTGGATACCTGAGAATATCTAATGTATAAAATCAGAAGTTTATTGTGGCTCAAGTTTCTGGAGGGTGAAAAGTCCAAACCCAGCAGCAAACTGCTGGCTGGTGAGGGCCTCCCTGCTTCATCCCACCTTAGTCCTGGCTAATCCAGTCTAGAGAGAAAGACAGCTCACCCACTTTTTTTTTCTGTGGCACCGGGGTTCGAACTCACAACCTCGTGCCTGTCAGACAGGTGCTTAAGCCACTGAGCCAAACTCCTGGGCCTAGTGTTTTGAGACAGGGTTGCACTATGTAGCTCAGGCTGGCCTTGTGCTTGCATTGTAGCCCAAGCTGGCCATGAACTCACAACGCTCCTCCTACCTCGGCCTCCTGAGTGCAGGGATTAGAGGCATGCGCCACCACGCCCGGCAACTCACCCACTCTTGCTCGATGTAATCAGTCCAGTCCTAAGGGCTCTGTCCCTCTGACCCACCCACTTCCAGCAGTGAACGCTGGCAATCAAACTCCAGCATAACTTCAGAGGGGACAAAACAAGGCCTCCCTGGGGGAGGAGCCTGCAACCGACACATAACATAGGCCGTGGGTTAGAGGTGGCTTCAGGAATAGGGAAATGTGACAGAACAAAGCAATTGGCCCAGAAGTTGCTCTAGGGGCTTTATTAGGGGCTAATAGTCCTGTGTGGGATTACTAAGAAGCCAACTCAAAAGAGAACATTTTGAACTCTGTTCTACTACTTGCAAATCCCTGGGCCGTTGCTCCTTCTATGAGGTGGCGTGTGTGCGGGCCGCAGCCCACCCGAAGTCTTCACAAGCTGTTCCAAAGCTGGAAAGTATTATTAGCAAATCCATAAATTCGGCCTTTTTTTTTGTTTTTCCTGCCCTTCCTGTTTGAAGCTAACCCTAAGAACATTTCAGTAAGAGACTCAACTTTAATGAGAACCATGAGAGATTATTATTAAATTAAAATACTGTATAGCCATGACATTTGCAAATGAAAAGCCAGACTCCTCAGTGCTTCCCTGTGTCCCATGGATTTATGAAAAAGAAAGGGGGGAAATGAATGGATTGATAAGGTTTTTTTTTTTTGTTTGTTTTTTGTTTTTTTTGAGGGCTCAGTTATTCACCGTGTCCTGAGCAGGTACAGTAGGTGGTGAAAGGTGTAGGGTGACTTCCTAAAAGGAAAGACCGCTGCACTTTAACAGGGAAACAAATCCCTATTTCCAAAGGTGCTAATTATGTGGTAAGAAGTCGGTGGTGGGACGCAATTATCACGGAAGGCATCCCAGAGGAGGGAAGAGAAAGGATTTAGCCTGGGTCTTGAAGGACTGTGAGACCCTGGCGGAGGGACAGAGGGTATTGGGCTAGGAGGATCAGAGGGAGATCTTTGGGGGTTGGAGTGAGTGAAGTGTTTGGTGAGGGAATGGGAAAGGTGTTCCTCTGCAGACTGGTGGTCAGAGGAAACCCCGACACCAGGCAGTGGTTGTTGTTTGCCTGTGACATGGGCGGGTACCTCTTAGAGATGGACCATACCCAGTCAGGGCCAGAGTCCACCGGAGCTTGGTGCACTGCTGACCATTGTGCCAGCACTCAATGCGGCCCTCCCCTGGCTGCCAGGCTGAGCGCCTTCCTCCCCAGATGACAGCCCTGGGGTAGCTGAGGGCGGCTTTCTCTTGGCCAGGACATCTCTCATTCCTTCAACAGCCCAGGTCCCATGCGTTCTGGGAATCTCTTGTCTGTTTACATTCGAGGCTATGAATTAAAGTTTAGAGACCCTGGTCAGAATATAAAATATTATGGAATTGCAGTTTTGCCTAAGGTTTCTATATCTTCTATTCTTATAACTTTGCCCTGTCTTAAGAAGAATTCTGACCTTTGATTTATGTGTCTGCATGACTGAGAGATTATTTCATCTATATTTAAGATACTGCTCCTCTTTGAGATACAGCATTCTTTGTGAATTGTTATGATTTGCAATAAGAGTTACTGGTGATTTTCAAGGTCAAGGTTTCTTTTATGAAAAGCTCAGTGTAGACTCACCCTGCTGCTGCTCCTTACCCCTGACTGCTTACCATGGCCCACTTCACCACTGTGTTTCCAACCATCAGCCGCTGTCAGCTGCTGAAAAGCCCAGGGAGTTGTCCCTGAGAATTACATCACCCACCAAACCAAGCAAGTGTCCACCATAGCATAATAGAATAAATTCTGGAACATTGACACCATGGAACAATAGGGTGGCCCTTTAACAAGATAATTAAAATATTGATTAGGAAAGATTTTCATAAGGTAACAGTGGGTGACCCAACAAAGCATGTATGATATGAACCCATTCTTGTGTCACAATGACAAAATATGCACATATATATTCCTGAGTAGGGTTGGGGATTTCAAAGACCCACTCCCAGCAATTGGTAGACAGAAAATCATCAAGGGCATACAAAAACTGAACACCAATAAACCAACAGGATCTGATGGAGATTCCTAGGGCAGTCCGTGAAACCAGAGTGGATTGGACATTACTTTCATCTGCCCACAAGGCCTCCACCAAGACACCATAAAACAAATCTAACCAAACTTGAAAGAATTAAAATCATATAGCATGTGTGTCTAGAGCACACAGTAGTCCTATTCCTTTATGACTACAATGAAATTCAATTTAAAATGATTAAACTAGATATCAGTAATAGACAAGAGGAAAATATCCAAACAGTTGAGAATTAAGCACAAGGACTGTAAATCATTCATAGGACAAAGGAGAAATTTCCAAGGAAAGAAAAAATGTATAGAATGAAATGAGTGAATGAAGTGAATGAATGAAAACAAAACTACAGCTTATCAGAACCTATGGGGTCCAGCAAAGGCAGTTCGCAGAAGACAACTGGTGATTCCAAATGCTTCCATCACAAGAAAGCAAAGCTCCCCGGGCAGAATCCAATTGTTATTTTGAGAAACTAAGAAGAACAAAAGCAAGCAGAAGGAAATAACAAAGATAAAAGCAGAAATCATGAAATTAAAAACAGCAAATCACTGGGAAAAAAATCAGAGAAATAAAAATCTGGATCTTTAAAGAATCGTTAGAATAAGTCTAGCAAAACTGGCAAAGATAGAGACAAGGCAGCCATTAAAAAGATATTAAGGGAATACTGTCAGCATCTTTAGGCTCATAAATCAGTAAGTTGGATAAAGTGGAACAATTCATCTAAAGCTGCAAATTATCCAAAATCAACAAAGATGAAAGAGACAACCTTAATGTTCTATAGCCACAGAAGTTGTTGAGTTTACAATTCTTTTTATTTTAAAGAGAACAAAACCAAATAAAGTAAAACAGAGTAAAGCCAATCAAAACAAAACAGTGAACGTGAAACAGAACCTCAAAACAGGATAATAGGAAATCAACAATGGCGACCATAATGCCTCTTGTTATTCTCAAAATTACTGCCCATACCACCAGACATAATAAAATCAAACAAAATAGAGCAGAATAAAATCAATCAAAACAAAACAATGAATAAAACAAAACAGTAAAACAGAGCAAAACAAAACTGAGAACATTGCTGGACTTCAAAAACAAGACAGAAGAAAATCCCCCATAGTTGCTATATTGCATATTGTTATCCTCTAATAGATGCTCAGATTATTGGCTTAACGCCTGTAAAGTCAATTAGACAATACAAGCATTAAGTTCTTTTTGTACCTCAGTTGTTATCAGCTGGGCCTGTGTTCCTCTGAGTTAGCTGGTTGCTTACAGGGGGTGGGGAGTTGGTTCGCCGGAAGGGTACTTCCTGTTTTCCTCCCCACCCACAGCCACCACTGGCACACAGGAATGGCCTGAATTTGCAATTTAAAAGCTCTCCAAAAAGAAGTCTCTAAGCCCAGATGGCTTCACTGGAGAATTTTACTAAACATTTAAAAAATTAACACCCATTTTATTTAATCTCTTCTAGCAAACAGAAAACACTTCCAGTTTATTTTATGAAAATAATACTACCCTGATACCAAAACTAGACAAGCCATTTCCAAGAAGGTGAGTGTGTGTGTGTGTGTGTGTGTGTGTATGAATAAAAAAGAAAACCACACAGCAATCAATATCTCATGAACATAATAGAAAAAATTCAACAAAATATTAAAATCTAAAAACAATTGTATGCCATAGCTAGGTAGAACTTCCAGGTATTCAAGATTTGTTCAACATTTGAAAATCATTCAATATAATTAAGTAACTCAAGAAGAAAAATCACATGATCATGTTAATGCAGAAAAAGTATTTGCCAAATTCATTGCCCATGCATTGTACGAGATCCTAGCAAACTGGGGGGAACTTGCTCGGTTTAAGAAAGAGCATTTAGAAAAGCCATACAGCTAGCATCATACTCAACCATGAAAGGTGAATGCTCTCCTCTCAGATTGGGAGGAAGGCAAGCTGTCTGCTCTATTGTGGTTTGTTTTTGTTTTGTTTTTTTGGTACCAGGGGTCAAACTCATGACCTTACACTTGCCAGGCAAGTGCTTGTGCCACTGAACTCTATCCCAGTCCTTTTGCTGTCATTATTCTAATTTAACATAGTACAGGACCTTTTAGCCACTACAGTAAAACAAGAAAAAGAAATAAAAACACACAAATTGGACAATAAGACGTAAGTGACATGATTTCCTAGTAGAAAATTTTAGTAATCTATAAAAAATCTTAGAACTAATAAATAAGTTCAGGAAGGTTATGGGCTCAGACACAAAAACTAATCTCATTCCTGAAGACTAAAAATGAATACCTAGAAACTGAAATTAATCTACAGCATTGGAAATTACATCAGAAAAATGAAATTTTTTAGAATTAAAATAAATGAAGCATGTATAGGGTATGTTTGCTTAAAAATGTAAAATTTTGGTGAAAGAAATCAAAGAAGATGTAAATAAGTAGAAATGACAAACGCACTGTAAGACTTTGACTGAACATAGTAAAGTTGTCAGTTCTTTCTCAAATTAATCAATAGTTTTTGTGCAATTTCTATCAAAACTTCCACCAGGAGTTTTGTGGACATAGGCAAATTCATTCTAAAATTTACATGGAAGATATAGACTCCAGAAGATGCAAATATTTTTAAAAAGAAGGCTGTTTGATACAGTCAAGGGACACCTGATCAGTGGAAGATGATGAAGAGCCCCCACAGACCCCACCAAATGTGGTTGACGGATTGTTGACAAAGACACACAAGTGAAGGAGGGACAGCTTCATCGACAAATTGTCCAGGAGCAAAGGAACATCCACAAGCGAAAAATCAATTGGCCTAAGCCTCCTACAAAAATCAACTCAAAATGAACTACAGAATTACATGTAAGTCATAAAATTAGAAAAATATACGAGGAACTCCTTGGGATTAAGGGCTTGGCAGAGTCCTTTGAATAGACACCGAGATACATCTACACCATGGAATACTACTCAATGAGAGAAAGGGATAAACTCATGTTACACAGAATAGCCTGGATAATTCTTTTGTTTTGTACTGGGGATTGAACTCATGACCTCACGCTTGCCAGGCAGGCACTTATGCCACTGAGCTAAATCCCCAGCTTGTAACCTAGATAATTCTTTACAGGATTCCACTGAACAAAAATGGGCAATCCCAAAAGTTTTTACCCTATCTTAGTCCATGTATTTAACTTTTTTGAAATGACAAAATTATAGCAACGGAGAAGAGATTAATAATTATCAGAGATTAAGCATGGGGACCCAGGAGGGAGGTGGGTACAGTCATAAATGTGAAGGATCCTTGGGATGATGGAGCTGTTGTGTATCATGAATGTGTCCATACAAATGGTTTTGCTGTGATACTGTAATGTACTTTTGCAGGATGTCACTATTTGGGAGAAATTGGGTAATGGATGTGTGGGATCTCTCTGTATTATTTCTTATAATTTCATGTGAACCAATGTTTACTCAAAATTCAAAGTTTAATTTAGAAAGTATGTGTGTATATGTATGCCTGTGTCTGTGTAGGGTTATAGGAACATGGAGGTAAACAGAAACATACCATGTTAGATATTCGTTGTTGCAGGGTAAATTAACATGTGCTCTCACTGGATGGGCCATTACTATACAGCATGTGAAAGACCTTGATTTATTTCTTCTCGGGTGTCTCCATGGCTGCCTGATTATCCATAAAAGGTGGTGGGTGATTTTCCCCAGAGCGGGCAGCAATCAAGGCAGGGGTATCTTTTGTGACCTACCCTTGGAAGTCCCACATTGTCACTTCCACAGTTTCCTGTTGGTCTTCATGGTCAGCCTCATCCGGTGGAGAAGGAGATTCATGAGGGCATGAGTATGAGAAGGCCCCAGATGCATGCATATTGTTGTCTTAGGTATTGATTCACAGGCTTTAAGCTGGACAGAACCATACAAAGGCCCCACATGAAAATAAAAGTCACTAATGAGAAAAGATGGATTTTAAAAGTTTAATAGAAACAAAGATGTAGGTGGGGTGGCCTTCCTGACTGGGGTACGAATTTCTTGTGCAGTTATGACAGATGGAGCTCAGAAGCCAAGCTGAGCTAAGTGGAGTAGGGTTGACAATCAGCGGGGGTCTAGGAGAGCCAAACCCAGGGCCAGGGAAGTATGGGTGCAGGTGGCCTGAAGGAGGAGCAGGGGGAGGGTGATCTGGAAACTCGCTGTGGCCCAGGGGCCTGGCAAGGTCGTCACAGCTGCTACCTCTGTTCCAATGTGGCTGTTTGTGGTGGCCCTGGTGGACTCGGTGACATCTCAGAACAAGTCCGGCAGGTTGGCTGGTGACAGCAAGACTGTGCCAACATTCCTGTAGGAGACTGAGCCCGACGTGGCCCCGTGGGGTCTGGGAGACAAGCATGCATCCTTTAAAGTGGGATTTTAAAACTACATAATGGGGAGCATTGGGCCTGATGGCCCTGTTCTCTGTCACTCCAGCCAGACCTTGGGATGAATGGTGACTCCTTGAGGTCAGTCACAGCTGCATATACTGCAAGCCGGGCTTCAGACATGATCCAGTCCAACTGGATGTGGTGGTGTCCTCTGGTAGTCTCAGCTAGGTTAGAGGCTGAGGCAGGAGAACTGCTTCAGTCCAGAAACTGAAGGTCAGCCTGGGCCACATAGCAAGACTCCATCTTAGAACACAAGAAAATCAACCCAACGCAGATGCAGTTCAATCCAGTCACTCAAGAGTCAGGATTGCGGTGGGGTTCCCAGGGCAAAGAGTCCACAGGAAAGATGAAAAGGCTGCTTCCTCTGACCAGAAACAGGACTGAGATCCTGGCTGGTAACTGAGCTTCAGTCACACAGAGAGGAACTACCCTGGCCATCCTGGGGCCATCTTGGCCAACAATCCTTTGTGGGAGGAGGATGAAGAAAACCAGTGCTCAAGGGGAGAGGACGAGTTTTCTAAGACTAAGCAGCCAGGTTCGTGTCAGAGCGAGGACAGGAATGGTAAGTGAAAAGGCCCTGGAATAAAAGTGGCTGGTTCACTCCACTTCCTCACCCACCAGCTGGAAGGTGGCTTTCGCTGGACACCGGGATGTGGCTCTGAAATCCTTCTTTCCTCTTGTCCTTCGGCTCTGGATAGCAGACGTGGCCCAGTGCTCTGCTGTGACTTCAGATGGAGTCCAGCACAGTGGTTTACTTCTCACCCAACCCCAGTCATACTTCCTTTATGTGACTCAGCTTCCTCTGCGTAATGAGACGGTGACACACACTGCCAGCCAGCAGTCACAAAGGCTTCCTAGTTCTTCTGATGAGCACCTATATGACATTTAGATTAATACAGTTTTCTCTGTGAGATAAAAGATTAAAAAAGAGTTGTGCTGACTGAGGAGACGTAGGTATAGGATTAGGGTGTAACCAAATGGCTAGTTTCTTTCCAGAATTAACTCTTGGGGTGGGAGTTGGAAAACACTTGGCAAAGGAGGCGGGAAGCCTGCCAGTGAGTCAGTGGGTTGACTCCCCTTTTGATGCCCACCTTCTCATTCCCACATGGCAGTACTGCGGCTTCCCCCATGCCGGGGCTCTCTGAACCCGGGCAGAGTCTCTCTCAGCTGACTTCTCTCACTTCCCGGGGAGGATGGTCTTTGTGTGGTGATACACCTGGTTGAGTCCCTAATCTGTGAAATAGGTCTGACAATAGCATTCTCTCTCTAGAGTCATCAAGAGAATGATGGGAACTTAAAGGGCTTGGCAGAGTGCCTGGCAGAGGGCAGCGGCTTCTTGGGTGTTCCCTCTCTGAGCTGTCCTTGGTCCTGTCGTTCAATTCAGAGCTCGACTCTCCAGACTCCAAGAGTCAAGCCAGTCTCTGCCTTTAGTCAGAGGGTGACTGTTCATTTTTGCTTTATGTAAGAGAGAGCACTGTTCCATCATGAGACCGTGACTCCAAGTCACGCAAAATCCGTTCTGCTCGTCATGCTCTTGTTGGCAGCACTGAGGTGGACAGAAGGTTGAGATCTGGGGTACCAGCTGAAGTGGCCCAGCGGCCTTCTGGCCCAGAATGTGGGTTCTCCACATCACAGTTTCTGCAATTAAATTTTGGGCCATAGTGGTAACAGCACAAGCCTGTCCTGGAGGACAAAAGACAAGACAAGAACCCTTTACAGTTTGGAGCCCTTTGGGTAGGAGCAGTGGCTGGGAGGTGTGTGGGGGTGGCGACAGCTTCCTGTGTGGGTGTGGACATTGGTGGTGTTGATACAGCGCTCCCCAGGGGCTGCTGCGTCACAAACAACTTCAGACAGCAAAGAGCACAATGCCTACTTATTCTGATTGGAGGTGCTATTAATTTTCTGACACTTGCTTTTGTTTTCCAAAATTTTCTACATTTAAGGGACTTCTCAGAAGAAATGCCTCTTATTCTTTCTTACTGAATGCAGCATACATAGTAGAACACACAACTGTAGGCGTTCAGGTAAGGAGCAAGGGTATGCACACTGCACACCCGTGCAAACACCAGCCAGCATCTAAGGCACCTTCCCAGCCCCTCCACGAGGCTCTCGCTGCCTTGCAGAGTTTTCTGACTGTTCTCCCTGTTGTTTAGCTTATGGCAATGCTCTTTCAAACAAAAAATACTAACAGTATCAGTCGAATTAGTTCCCTTAAATGTAGTGCATTCCTTTAGTGTAGATAGTAACTTTTAGATAGATTCAAGGATAGCTTTTAGAGGAAATTTGCTAAATATATAACTTTGGTAGTATGAAATCCTGTATAAAATAAATTAGACCAATGAAGTGATGAAAGCTAAAGATTTTTGTGGTCTCTATTTATAAACACCCATAACAAATAATCTTAAATTTAGCGTCACTAAAGGAAGCCATTGCAGAACTGTAGATTATTCTGCTATGAATTTCAGGCAGATGCACCATGTTCTGTAAGGTGAAGTGTGGGCAGTCGTTGGCTTAGAAAGTTGTGAGAAAATTCTATGGAGCACAGGCATCTGGGGCACTGTGGACGCGTGATGACGGCTGAACATGAACCCTGAGGGCCTCGCCGGTGGCCCTTTAGTAAGACGGTGAAGTCGCAGCTCACTTGAGCAGTTCCGAAGGATTTTCCAGATCTAAGTATTAGGGAGCAGAATTTTGCTTGAGTTTACAATCAGCACATGTTCTGTAAGTTGATTTCACTTGCTCTCTATTTGACAGTGTGTGAGAGCAACGACACGTGACCGGGCCCACTGGCCCCCGTGCGGGGAGGAGGGACCCCACTGGCTCTGGAGGAAAGGTGAAGCTCCAGGGGCTGTGGGAGCTCGCATATTGGCTGAGCAATGAGGCAGTCCTCAAGTCAGAGATAAGACTTGGGTAGGGTTTGGGGGCAGTGTTGTTTTATAACCCAAATCTTTCGCTCTAGTTGCCTGGAGAACAATTCATAACATGTGGCGACCTCCTCCAATAGAACCTGAAGCCACTCAGGTCTCAAGGGGCTGCTCCTCCAAGAACAGAGCCCTACAGAAAGCTGCCAAATGTGACTGCAAACCCAGAAATCTATGCGTGCTCTTAATGAATAGGAATACTTTTAGTAATGATCTTTAGCTTTCTTTGTGAAGGCCAAATATTCTTACTGCAGAGAAACGAGAAAAATACAAAGAAGAAAACTAAAATCATCTGTAACCACAACCTCCAAGGTGACTCTTGTAAACTTTCCATGAACATTTTTAGCGCTTCATTTATGCTACATTGAGATTAGGTTCAATGATATCCCAAGTCACTAAGTGTATTATTGGAAGACAGTTTTTGCTAATCACATAAGGTTCTATTAATGTATTATAATTTACTTACACGTTTTCCTATTTCTGAATACTTAAACTTTCCAACATTTATAATGTTAAAAAATTGATTATTCTGCCATTCATTCATTTGTTCAGCAAATTACATTGAGTTTATATGAATGTCAGGTCTGTGAAAGTGCTGAGAATACAATCGGGATCGAAGACCAGGCACGGTCTCCGCCCTTGTAAAGTTTATCGTCTCGTAAGGAGCCAGAAGCCAATCAAGTAATCAAACTTATCAAACAGAATTTTAAAAACATAAATAGCTAATCAAATAATTTAAAAAGTGCAGCCATCCCTTGAGTTTACAAAATAATCTTGAAAAAGAACTATAGAACAATGATCTGATTTCAAGACAGTGTGAGATTGGCATAAAGGTAGATGTATAGATCAGGGGAATAGAAGGGAGGGTCCAGACACACATGTTTACGGCCAATTGATTTTGACTTGGGTGCTATGGCTGTCCAAATGGGGAGGTTTTTTTTCTTTCTACGGAGCTGGAACCTCTACATAGTGACATGCAAACAATGAAGCTGGGCTCTTTCCCTACATCATGTGCAAGAATGAAATATCAAATGCCTAAATAAGTGAACCCCATAAACTTTATAGAAGAACACAGAAGGATAAATTTTTGTGACCTGGATTAGACGATAGTTTTCAGGAAAGTTTCTGGAAGTCCTCCTTGGCAAGTATCTTTGGTTGCATTGTTGTGACGACCTTGCTGTCCTGAGTGGGCGTAAACGGTTACCATTCATGGTCATTTTGTCTTTGGGGAAGAGCCGGAAGTTGCACGTGCCACATCCAGTGAGTACCAAGGATGACACAGAGTGGAGAAGGTGGATAAAGACACTCTGTAACATCTCTATGAGCCTTGGCAGGAGCATTCACTGTATCTCTGATCACCACCTGTAAAGACATTCCCAAGACAGGACTTTTAGAACTGCTTCAGAAAGGGACTGGAGTGTTGGGATAAGTGTACCTGAAGTGAGAGGAAGTATTTTGAGGGAGATGAATGGGTCTTCTGTGGTAATATACTCTTAGGTTAAACACCATATATTTCAATTATCCCTTGTATTCACCCAAAGGAACTGAAAATTTGTGCTTTCTTGGAATCATACTTCACAGCAGCATAATTCATCATAGCAGGAAGAGGAAGCAGCAACTTCAGGGCCTTGCACAGTGGCAGGAGGGCATTCAGCCGCTGAGCGACACCTTCCATCCTAAATCTTATTTCTGAAGCCACGAAATATGGACATGGTTAAAAAATATGATATTCAGGTAAATAAAAAAATGAACTTCCAATAATCACACCCTGCAGAGTTGGCAAAGATAGAGGGACGACGGGCCTCCTGCCGCAAGTGGATGTGGAAATCGGGACACGTTTTGTGAAAGGCGTCTCAGTCCACTGTGGGTTGTTATCATGAGGTAGCTGTGATGGGTAATTTATAAGCAATAGAAATTGACTGTCCACAGTTTTGTAGGTAGGGAAGTTCAAGATCAAGGCACCAGGAGAGGCAGGGTCTGGGGAGGGGTGTTCCTCACAGATGGCCCCTTCTCCTGTGTGTGTGCCCTTCACGCGGTGGGAGGGCATGGGAACAGTTTGGCCTCTCGTGCGCGGGCAGTAGTCCCATTTGTGAGGGTTCACTCCTCACGGCTTAATCCCCTCCCGGAGGCCCCGTCTTCTAATGCGCCAGTGTTAGATTTCAACATATGGATTTTGCAGGGAGACACAATCATTCAGAGAGTAGCAAAAAACCAAAACAAAACAAATACAAAAACAAAAGAAAAAACCAAACAACAAAACAAAACAAAAAAACAAATTGGAGCTATCACAATGACGTGCTGCGGATGAACAGGCAACGTCTGGAACACAGTTATACAGGACTTGCTTCGACGATGCACAGAGCAAGGACAATGGTCTAAAACCCATGTCCTCCCATGTAAGCGTACTGAAGCCCATTCTACAGATGAGGAAACAAACTCAAGATCAAATGACCTGCTGAAGGTCACACAGAGAGCCACGAAGTGAGTCTTTAGGGCCATGTGACTCCTGAGTTCACTCTTCTCTTACTGTAAGATGGTATATAAGAATATATGCAAATTCGAGTGCTGTCATTTGCCTGCTCAGGGGAAGTGACATATGCTTTTCATGGAAAGGCTCAGACTTAAAAAAGAATGGGAGACAGAGAGAGTGAATTCAAAGTCAGCAGCTTTTTCTTCTTCTTCATGCTTCTCTGAGCACATGGCCATTGAAGCCTTTGGTAGATGTGCACGGCCGTCACTGGTGGGCTCAGCGGTAACGCGCCCGTGTAGCTAACATGCGCACTTCGATATTAAATAATATTTTGCAAATACACATTCATCTTAATATTATAGTTTATCACTGGGAGATGCTAAGCTGTGATTTGATTTGGAAAATGTCAATGTTTTTATTTATTTATTTTTTAAGGACATGTACTTGAACCCCCAAGTGAACATTACCTGCCTACATTTTCAGGATATTCTTCTAGATGGGAAAAAATAGGTACATGGGTAAACTGAGAGAAACGGTTGAACCTCATAGCAGCAATCCTCTGGGCTACATTTCTTTTCCTTTTTGTTTCTCTTGCAGTGCTTGGGGATTGCACTGGGGCCTCCTGCATGCTAGACAAGTGCTCTACCCCTGAAATATGCCCCTGGCTGAATATTTGCAATAATTATAGACTCAGAAAATTGCAAATGAAAAGCACATTTTACCCCTTTCTTCCTTTGCTAAGATTAGCCCTCCTTTTTCTCCTCCTTGTTCTTTACTTAGGACATGCACCCTCCCACATTCAGTTGGATGGACGTAGCACAGGGAGAAGCCTATTGATTTAACGGTGATACGTCTAAGTCCCGGAATAATTCCAGGGAAACATAGTCGGAGAATGTTCAAGTATTTTACATATCACAAACCGATACAAATTGGTGTTAATAAGTCTAATAAAAAGTTAATGGGAAATTATGATTCATGAGATTCCTGCATGATGAAATGAAGTGCTATAAGCCTTCTAACGCTACTTGCTGCAGAGTTTTCAAAAATCGCCTTTGTAACTTCATTAGCCCTTAGGGAATGTGTTTAACAAACGTTTGTTTTGCATCCATTACACTCAGGGCCTGAGGAATGCACAGAGGAAGAGCACAGCTCTGCAGATTCCCAGGGATGAAATGTGTGAATGGGAGTTGGAGACTGCACCAGGAGTGGGGCGTCGGGGGAGAGGGTGCAGGGCTCTGGTTCAGCATTTGGAGCCGAGCTGGGGTGTCAGGGAATGGGCAAGGAGGGAGAGGATGGCAGAGCCAGAGAGCCTTAAAGGTTTAAGTTTTCTCTATTTTGAGTCTTGGCAGCATGACTTTCTTACATTTTCTGTGCCAAGCATTATGGCATGTTTAAAAAAAAAAAAAAGAAAAGAAAAGAAAAGAAAAAGTCATCATGCAAACAGGCAGAGGGATCGATGTTAGTAGAACGCAGAGAGTTCCGTTGCCTGGGGAGGAAGGTTAGTGCTCAGGGGGTGGGGACGGCTTTGTCTGCAGTGGGACCCTGCGTGTGGATCATCAGGGGTCACAGACAGCCATCTGAGACAAGCGCAGAAGGGAAGAGAGGGAGGGAGGCCAGAAGAGGGATTTCAGGCGGGAGGAATCACATATGCAGCAGCAGGATGTGTGAAGGGACAGGAAGGGGATGACAGATTTGGTTTGGCAGGAGTATGGGCGGGCAGTTGGCACAAGAAGTGTAAATGGTAGGTACAGGCCAGGCTGATTACTCATTCCTCCCTGTGACCTACTTTCCTCACCGGATTGGGTTTCAGTGAGAGCCTGGCTCATCTTGCTCTTTACCGTACTACCCAGGGTTAAGACGCTGTCTGACATGGGGTGGGGGCTCACTCAGCATCTGCTGAGCAAATGACAAGTAGCTGAAGGCCTGCTATTGATTGGATCTGGACTGTCCCCACCAAAGACTTATGTGTTAAAAACTTGGTCCCCGCATAGGCATTCTTGGGAGATGGTAGAATTTTTAAGAGATGGGGGCTAGTAGCAGGAAATTAGGTCACTAGGAATGTGTCCTTGAGGGGGACTGTAGGACCCCAGATCTTTCCTTTTACCCTATTTTTTTTTTGGTCCTGGCCATGAGGTGAGTTCTTTGCTCCACCGTGCACCCCCCCCCACCATGATGTGCTGCCTGGCCACACTTTCCAAACAATGGGCTAACTGGCCATGGACTGGAACAGCCAGAACCGTGAGCCAAAGTAAACCTTTTCTCTTTCTAAAGTGATTATCTCAGGTACAGTGATCAAAAACTGTAACACAGGCCTCCCTTGCTGCTTTCAGAGATAAGCCAGTGCGTGTTTCTGAGGCTCTTCCATTCTCATTGCTGTATGATATTATAGTATGGAATATGCTACAGTTTGTTTATTGATACCCAGTTGGTGGATATTTGCTTCTTTTCCAGTTCGAGGCTGTGATAATTTGTGTGGCTGTGAATGTTTTTGTAGATTTCTTTTGGTGGCCATATGGGTTCATTTCTCTTAGAATGGAATTACTGGGTCATAAGGCATTTCCATGTTCCACTTTGGGAGGAAACGTCAGGCAGTTTTCCAAAGTGTTTCCCCAACTTACTCCTACCTGCAGCGGACGAGAGTCCACGGTGCTCCACATCTTCACCCACACTTGGTGCTGTACTTTCCACTTCACCATCCTGGTGGGAGTACAGTGTGTGCTTGGTGCTTTTAACGTGCATTGGCCTGATTACAGTGAGGTTGACTACTTTTCATTTGTATATTTGCACTTCAAATTAAAACACAGACACAACACTGAGACATAATCAATCTTACTGATGATTCATCCACCCAAACCTCATTCCTTACCTCCTTCCTTCTCTTGTTCGTTTTCCTCTCCTTCTTATCTCCCTTTCTTCCTTTTTCTTTTTGGACTTGTATTAATTCTTACATGAGTACAGCTCTAGTAATTCTTTCAGAGAAAGTTTCTTGGTGATAAACTTTCTGATCTGTGTTTAATACCCTCTGCCTTTCCCTTACCCCTGTAGTGTAGTTTAGGGGAATGTTGAAGTGCAGAATCAAGAATTATTTTCCCCCAGGTTTTGAAAGATGTTGCCCCATGTCTTTGGTGTCTGAATTTGTTGATGAGAGTTTTTGTGTGTTTGTTTGATTTTTTTTTGTCTTTTTTGAGAAATGTTTTGTTACACAGTCCAGGCTGGATTTGAGCTCACTTTGTAACCCAGGTTGGCTTCGAACTCACAATGATTCTCTTGCCTCAGCCTCCCAAGTGCTGGGATTACAGGAGTGTACCACCATACCCGGCTTGTTGATGAGAGTTTGATGGTGTCTGCTTTCCCTTGCTTATTCCTTATTTTTAAAAATTAATATATATTTTAAAAATTGTGATAAATATACATAACAAAATCTATAATTTAAATTATTTTGTGTATAATTGAATGGCATTAAGTGCATGCACATAGTCATGTTGCCTTCTTGCTTAAATAATCTACTACTCCCCCACGTCCCTGGACCACTCACAGTTTTCTCATTATGATCGCTGTTATAACATTGTACTAAGACACAGGAATTTTTTGTTCACTTATTCTTTTGATTTTGTTCAGCATTTGGTGAGGATTTGGGTTTTCAGTTCTGGAAGAGCTCTTTCCTCTACTTCCCTGTATATTCTTCCTTCTGCATTTCGTATCTGATGGCATGGGGATGTCTGGATTTACCTTCCATGTCTCCTGCTTTTCTTTTATCCACCCTGCCTCACCCCTGGTCTTCCTTCCACCTTGTGTGGCAGGTGTGTGTTTGGAGATAGAGTCTCAACCACCCCACATCATCATAATTACCCCTCCATGCTCCATAAATGACTGGTTCAGGAACCAAGATGAAGATGGTCAGTGTGGAGTTTTCCCTTGGCAACTTTATCTTTGGGCCTTCCTGGTACTCTCTGGGCTTTTGGGCCAGGCTTCTGCCACATGCACAGCGTTTGTGATTTCCTTCTTCAACCGTGTGCCCCTTCTTCTGCCTTCCTCTGCAGATAAGGTTCACTTAGTCTTTGTAACCCTTTTATACTTCTAGGAATTTGAACAGGAAGGGGAGGCTGCTGTGTGCATGCAAGTTGCCAACATCATGCAAAATCTTTATTCATTTTTTAAATGGAAAAAATGTTTTCTCAGTCATAACACATGTGCTTCCTCGGGTTCATTAAATCTGCTTGTAATTTAGGATGATGCTTGCCCCTGTGGAAAGGAGACAGCCTTGCCAGCGTGGGCAGGGGCATCCTGTGGCTGCAGAGTGTGGTCCTCCTTACATGTGCGCCACAACTCACCATCCTGCTTCACTGAGACAAAGGAGGCTCATCACAGGCATTCAAAAATTACCAAACAAATCAGTACTCAAAAACTTTGCAAAATGCAGAAAGTATAGTTTTAGGGTTTTGGAGATCAGTTGGTTTCATGTTTAGAAATCCAATAAATGTATCTAAAAATATTTTATAAACTGTTCAAGAAACAGATCTCCCATAATCCTACCATAAAAGCATAGCCTTGGCCAGCAAATAGTCAGGTAAAGAGTTCAAGTCAGCCAAGGATGGTGGCAGATGCCTGTAATCCCAGCAAATCAGGAGACTGAGGCAGGAGGATCACAAGTTCAAGGCCAACCTGAGCCACTGAGCAAGAACTTGTCTCAAGATAAAAAAGAAAAAGTGGGGGAAGGTACAGCTTTGTGTGAGGCCTGGGTTTCATCCCTAGCACTAAAAAAAAAAATCCTGAGATGAGGTGGTCTGGGTTGGAACCATAGTACCATTAGTGATACTCTAAGCTCAGCTTTTCAGCTCTCAAAGGCACTGGTTCCCAAAGCATTGTCCTTGGACCAAATTGTCAGCATCAGGCCCCCACAGAGCTCAAGAGTCAAAAGCTTTGGGGTGGGGTGAAACATACAGAATACTAAAGCAGTTCTGAGCAAAAAAAAAAAATGCTGAAGGCATTTCAAAATATGCTACAAAGCCATAGTAATAAAAACAGCATGGCACTGGCATGAAAACAGATGGTAGACCAGTGGAATAGAATAGAGGGTACAGAAACAAACCCACATAAGCACAGCCATTCTTGACAAAATGGTCAGCAATATACACTGAACAGAAAACATTTCTTGTATAGTGGTGCGAGGAAAACCAGATGTCCATATGCAGAAATTGAAACTGGATCTTTTTTTCTCACCCTGTCCTAAATCAATTCAAAATAGATCAGTGACGCAGATGTAAGACTCCAAACTTTGAAACAACTAAAAGAAAACACAGAGAAAACACTCTGAGCCATAGACACAGGCAGAAACTCCTTGAATAGGGCTCCAATAGCACAGGAAATAATAGCAAGAATCAAAAAATGGAGCAGATTAAAAAGCTTCTGCACAGCAAAGGAAACAATCAACAGAGTGAAGCACTAACCTTCAGAACAGGAGAAAATCTTTGCAAGCGACTCTTCCAGCAGAGGATTCATATTTAAAATATATAAAGAACCCCAAAATTTAACACTAAAAAATCAAATAACCTAATCAATAAATGGGCAAATGAGTCGAACAGACACTTCTCAAAAAAGAAGTACAAATGACCAATAAGTATGCAAAAAAGTTCAACATCTTTAGCCATTAAAGAAATGCAAATCGAACCACCACTGAGATTCCATCTCACCACAGTCAGGATGACTGTTCATCAAGAATATAAAAACAGCCTTTAATCCCAGCACTTGGGAGGCTGAGGTAGGAGGAGCATTGTGAGTTCGAGGCCGGCTTGGACTATAACGTGAGCACCGGGCCGGCCTGAACTACATAGTGCGACCCTGTCTCAAAAAACTAGGGCTGGGAGTCTGACTCAGTGGCTTAAGCGCCTGTCTGGCAGGTGCAAGGTTGTGAGTTCGATCCCCGGTGCCACAAAAAAAACTTAAAAAAAGAACACAAGAACAATGAATTGTCACTGGCCAGGGTGCTGGTGGGGAGCGGGAGAGGGGAAGGTGGGGTGGGACCTGGGACCTTTCTACATTGCTGGTGGAATGTAAACGTGTATGACTACTATGGAAATCAATATGAAGCTTCGTCCAGAAGCAAACAGGAGAGTGTAACTAAACACAGCGCTATGATCCGCTCCAGCCGTGCCACGCTCAGTGTATTCCTGGAAGATGTAAGTGACGGCTGCATACCCATGTTTTCTGTGGCACAGTTTACACTCGCTGAGCTCTGGAAGCAGCCCAGGGGTCCCACCTCCAGGTACCATAGGATCGTGTACATCGCTGGCTCTGTTGCTGTGTCCCTGATGTGCTGCTCCCTGCCTAGGAGGACAGATCTGCCAGCAGGCCTCTCATGGCCACGGCTGGCCCATGGTCCCCAGGGCCCTGCAGACCTTCAAGACGGCAGCTCATGGCTTTCCAGGGTGCCGAGAGAGCCCTCAGCTTCCGCAGACCGTGACACGGTGATGACTCATCTTCCCCAGCTCTTCCGTGGCTTCCCGGCCCTTCCAAACATCTGCAGCCTGTCCCGACTCATAGCTGCACAGAACTGTCTGTATGCGGAATTTTTTTCTTCTTTGCAAAATAATGGCTTTTGTCTGGTGCTATTGGCAGTTACTGCTCTTTTCTTCTGTGTGGAAGGAGCGACATTTCTCGTTTATTTTCCTCTTGCCCTGATGAATTGAGTTTTCTTTTAGGGTCTTTGTAAATTGCAGCTCTTTTTCTGATAGTTCTTATTTCTTGCCTACACACTTCCATTATTTCTTTGAATTCTTGAGCAAGCTAGCACTTTTTATTCTATCAGTGACATTCTGCTTTCTGTTGCAAGAACTCTTTCTCCACCCCTACATGTTTTTGATGTTAATGTTTCCCATTCAGAAGGCTAATTTTATTCTGTGCCCTTGAGTTGTTATTTTTAATAACAGGACTGTTTCCTCATATCCCGTCTCTTTCCCAATGAAAGCTTTCAGAAACTGGATTGGAATCATTATTATTTTTCAATATAATGAATTTGAGTTTTTACAGAGTCCATCGGCCACAAGCAGACCATCAATTTTCTGAGGTTTGAGGGGTTTTGATTTGCTAACTGGCAGCTGTGTGTTTAGGGTTTATTGTGGGAAGCAAGAGAAGCCAAAGAACCATCATGTTGAAGGATCTGTGGAGGACCCCCGCGAAGAGATGGGGACCCTAATTTGTCACTGAAAAGCACTTCAGGGAGTGTCAGGGAAAGCCACAGTCTGATTTAGTGGGCAGAGTTCGAAAGTAAGAGAAGTTAAGCAGGACTTCAGTTTGAGGAACCGAAGGAGCACTGCTTTGATGAGGAAAATCACACTGGCCCATTAGCCCAAGAGCAGGGCCCACTCGGAAGGAATTAGGGTGGGACGGGGTCTGGCTGACCACGAGCCCAGTTCTGGTTTTTCAGCGTGACTCCAGGAGAAGTTTGACATTTGAACTCCCATAGCCTGAATGTGACACTGATCATACAGAAAAAGCTTGGAGATTTAGATTGGTCTCCAGCCTGACAAACCTCCAACTTGAGTGAACATTAGAATCCGCTGGAGACCTTGAAGGATGTTTGAGATTTGCATTTTTTAGCAAGCTCCTGGGTGCTGCTGATGCCCCTGGCCCTCGGGCCACACTTGGAGGTCAATAGTCACGCCTGGGGCTTAATGGGTTTGGTACTGCACGTTTCCCCTCTTTGATGCCTCTATGGTTTCTCTTTAAGTCCGACTTGGCACGCCTTCTTTACTGTTCTGCGTTACAGCTTTCAAAGGTGTGGTGGTAGGGTCTCACAGGCACGAGCAGCAAACTCATGGAGACAGGTGCGGTAGACTTTGAGTTTCTGGAGGGTGGTATGGGGCTGACTCCGTTCCTCACCACCAGGCCATCCTCGCGGTGCGTGGACATGTTTAGTAATCAGTGACATGAGGAACATAGGAGAGTTTTCCATGAAATGAGAAAGCAAACATCGTTGTTACTATTATTATTTCAAAGTCATTTAAGAGACACCTTTCTCCCAGTAACGGAAGCCTAGAAGGCAAGTTACTCAGTTTTCTAGTGATAAAAGCTGTTCAAGTTTTGATAGATCTTTCTTCGTGTCTAGCATGGATGACATTACCTCTTATTAGCTATGCTTGCAAATAGCAGTCCTGCTGGTCATCTCTTAATTCCAAATGAATATCAGCAGATGTCTCTCACAGTAACAGAGGGTGGAGATCCTCAGCATTTAGTATTTATAAATTCTCCTGGCTTTCTTTGCCCAGAAAGGTTTAGTGGCTTAGGAGTAGGAGTCTGGCATGCCACGTACCATTAGCTATGTAGCTCTCAGGGGCTGGGTTTGACTCTGTCTCTCTTAGTTCACATCGCAGGCGGTGCCAGCAGCACTGCAAGCTTGTGATTCACTGGTCCAGCTGTGATCACCCATGTGTTTCTGACCAGTCACTGGGGTCGACAGAGAGATAGGTACCCAATGACAGAGCCTCTCCAATGATCACCAGCAAGCTGGTCCCCCAGAGATGTGTCTGAGGAAAAGGTGACTGCCCTCCCTACCTCCCCCTGGTGCCTCCTTGGTGTCATCAGAACGAGTTGATTCCTAAGATGACCACTGAGGTGGCAGGTGCAGGGCTCCTTGTAATTCGAGTCACCAGATACCCACTGGTCATTGTTTTGACTGTGCATGGAGGTTTCATTTTATGAAGCATAGTCTCTCTCTCTTTCTCTCTTTTTGGTGGAAAATATTTTTAATTCTTCGTTATTTTGAAATTGTGCAAGAAGTAAATGCATAATTCTTATTATAAAATGTTTAATCCAAAGAATTCACAAGTAAAATCCCCCCTTTCCTATTTCCCCTTCCCCCTCACCCAGACCTACCAGCACCTGCTCCTTCTGTCTGCCTGCCCCAGGCAGAGGGGGTAAACTGAGTCTCCTCATGTTCATCCTCCTGGTGGTTCCTCCTGTTGAATCTGAGTCGACCTTGTGATTTACTTTAATCAGGAGGAAGGGGAGGATTTGATGGCATTTCTTGGAGACACTCAGTGTGCACCACTTAAAACTGGCTGCATCAGGACTCAGTTTGTCTTTAACAATACATTTATCTATCAGCATCTGGGGAGGGAGTTCAAAATCCTACTCTGTAGGGCCATCAAGAGATGCATACCTTTGAACGTAAAATATGCGCTATGCAATTAATCGATCAAAGGGCAAACACATTTTTCATATCTTCAGGTAGTTCCAAATAGTCTTTTAAAAGTTTCTTGCCAAACTATGTTTGCTCCAAGAATATGTGATACAATTCATTTTCCTTTGTCCTCACCAAATGAGGCTGTTCTGCTGGGTGAAAAATTGTGTCTCCTTCAGAGTTAACTTGCTCTGTTCCCATGAATGTGCGTTGACCAATTGTCTTTACTCTTCTGCAAATTTCCTTTTTCATGGTTTCCTATGGAGCTGGTAGACTTACTTAACGACTCATACAAACTCTTTGAGTATCCTGGTATTAATTTTTATGAGACATTTGTTGCATTTTGTCAGTCTTCTGCTTAATTTTTTTCATGTTATTTATGTCATTTGTTTGCTCTACAAAACTTAGTGATTTTCACGAGTTCAGCTACGGTCCTGAGTTTTCTTCAGTCTTGTAATAAATACACTGTTCTCTATTTTCTCTTAATGCTTTTATCATCACAATTTTTAGCTTTAGCTCTTTAACCCTTTTCAGCTCTTTTTGTTGGTATGGGGTAAGCTGGCTGCGTCGGAGTGGGCGTGTGATTCCTGCACCAGAATGTGCATAGCACACACCTATAGCTCCATACACATCAGCGGTGGCAGGGCTGTCCCCAGATACGCTTTTCCTAACGTGTAGCTCATCACATCACCATATTGATCGACTGGCTTGTCTTTGCCCCGGAGATCCTTACTGCTATGTGTGGTTTCCTTCTGGGCCCTATTCTCTCTCATTCCCATGTCAATATCACATAATTTTCACCCATTCTTTTTATTTTTATCATCTTGAGAAATTTGCCTTCCAAAAGATGCTTCATTCTATAAACTTTAGAATTAATTTTCCCAGTGTTTGGGGAAAAGTCCTGTTGGGACTTTATCATCACAGTAAAACTGTAGATTCACTGGGTACGAGGTGGAGGAGGCTTTTTGTGTGTTTTCGTGCTAAATCTTCCAACCTAGAAAGCAGAGTACAGCGCTCCAAACACACAGGTGCTGGGTGCCGGCGCGGTGGTGTTGAGCTGGTGGGACCTTCAGAAGCAGGGCCCAAATGGGAAGCTAACCAGGCCATCGGGCCCGTGCCCTAGGGAGGCATTAATGCTGGTCTTACTGGGTGAGTTGTTGGGGCGAGGCCACCTACACTGGTTCCCTGCATGCAGGCAGCTGGCCTTCCGGCTTCTCGCCAATCCTGCAACGCAGCCAACTCACCAGAGCCCTAGGGTCACGCTGGTTGGATTCTCCCACCGTCATAATCATGAGCCACATAAACCCTTCTACTCTATACCTTACCCAGCTTTGGGTACTTTGTTAAAACAACACAAAACGGAGTTACAAGATTTCTTGTATTTGTTCATCCTTCATCAACATTTTCTTCAAATTGGTCTTACACATTTATTGTTAAATTTACTTCAGCTTTTTCTTTTTTGCTACTTTAAATGAACTATTTTCCTCATTTTATACCTGTATCAGAGTATGTTTTATTTCATTTTTTTCTCGTGACTTCATTTAGCACACATATATTTTAACCAGTTGTGAAAGGCTTTGACCTTTAATTAGCAGGTTTGATCCATTCTTGAGCTTATGATTACTGATGTGTTTGAATCTATTAAAGATGCTTTTTTTTTTTTTTGCCTTTTGTTTGTGCATTTCCTCTTGTCATGTCTTATTTTTCCTTAAGGGCTACTTTTGTTTGTTTCTCCCTTTTGTTCTCGAGTGGTTTGGAAGTTGACTCTTCCAGTCATATTTTTACAGTGGTTTATAATTTTTACACATGCATATGAAGACGTTTTTCAACTGCTACCTAGGATTAATCAGCCCAGATTCAACTCCGGAAAGCACAATGGTCCTTTATATCTTTATATCTGTTTGTTTTGTTCCCTGCCATCTACATTGACATCTTTTGTGATTTTAGTTCCTGATCATAGTGAAAAAAATACAGCAGTTTTGCAGAATTAGGAAAGCATAAGGTGTACCTGTAGATTTTGTTGATTGTTTTCTCATCCTGCTTTCTTACAGCCCACGTCCTTCTCTTTGTCGGAGTCATCATGTTTCTGGAATATTTCTTTCAGAGAGTCTCGGTGGGTGGCTCACTTGCCAAGTCCTCGCTCTGCCTCCCACTCGAATGCTAGTTGGGTGGAAATAAGATTCCGGGATCCACAGTTCTCTCCTTCAGACTTTTGATGATGTTTATCTTTCTGTATTTGATGCTGAAAGGGACTTTTAATGTGATTCTAAGTTTTTTCTTTTATAAGTAATTTGGTTTTTTTCTCTCTTCCCATTCATGCAATGCTTTAAAAAATGTTTATTTTGGCACAGAAATTTTTAAATTGACATAGAAACCCTACATATTAGTGGGGTGCTATGCTTTGATGCATGTATACATTTTGTAATGTTCAAATCAAGATAAGTATATGTAGTTCTTCAAACATTTATCATTTCTTTGTGCTAAAAATACTCAAAATTATTTCTTCTAGTTTTTGAAGAATATTATTCATTATCTACTATTGGCAGAAGAACCCTGAAATTTATTTCCGCTTACTGGAGCACAGTGCCCTCCCTCCCCGTTACCCTTGTCAGCCTCCAGTGATTGCTTTTCTAGTCTGGACTTCTACAGCATTCATGCTCTCAGATTCCACCTGAGTGGGATTGTGTGGTATGGTCTTTCTGTGTCTGCCTTGTTTCACTTAACATAATGTCCACCAGTTCCATCCATGGAGCTACAGATGATGGGACTTCATTGCTTTTATGGCCACATAATATACCTTGTATGTGCATGCTACGTTTTCTTATCACTCATCAGCTGACGGTCACTTGGGTCGATTCATTTCTTAGCTGTGGTGTAACAAACCTGGGAGTGCAGATGTCTCTGTGGCGTGATGATTTAATTTCCTCTGGATACATCCATGGAGTGAGATGGCTAGATCATAGAGAAGGCTTATTTTATGTTTTCTGAGGACTTTCCACACTAATAGCTGTACTCATTTACATTCCAACACACGGTATGTGAAGGTTCCCTTCTATCCACATCCTTGCCAGTTATTTTTTATTATTTTTGATAATAGCTATTCTAAATCAGATGAAATTATAAACTCAGTGTGATTTTTATTTGCGTTTTCCTGATGGTTGGTGATGTGGAACAGTTTTTCATATACTTGTTGGTTTTTGGTTTTGTTAAATTTCTGTCTGGGTTTATTGCCTATTTTTGAATCAATTATTTATTTAGTTTTTCCTACTGACTTGCTTGAGTTCCTTTTTGTTCTGGCTATCAGCTTTTTATCAGAAGTATAGCTTACACATTTTTAAGGTAATGTCTTCATTGTATTGATTGTTTCATTTTCTGCATAAAAGATTTTTAATTTTGTGTAATTTCATTTATCTAGTTTTACTTTTATTTCCTGGACTTAAATGTCATATCCAAAAAAATCCTTGCGCAAACTGATGTCATGAAATATTTTACCTATGCTTTCTTACAGTAGTTTTATAGTTTCAGGCCTTACATGCAATCTAAAATCTATTTTAAGTTTATTTTTGTATAGCGTGAGAAGTGGAATTCTATTTTATTTCTTTAACATGTGGATATCATTTTCCCAGCACTATTTATTGAAGAGACTATTCTTTGCCCTTTGTTGAAGATTAGTTGGCTGTACATGTATGGGTTTGCTCCTGTGTACTCTCTTCAGTTCCTTTGGAAGAGACAGATGTGTTTACCTGACTTAAACATTACACAATGAACAGGTATAGAGACATTACATGTTGCCCAGTTAATGTGTGTAACTTCTAGGGTCTCACGTATCCACTCATAAAGAGATCACTGCTGCTCAGTGCCATGAAGGCTGGAGAGCACTATTCGTGCATATACAGCGTGGAGGAGGAGAGGGCAAATTGCCACGCACCTGTGGAAGGGTAGTTTGCCTCTGTGACAGTGGTGACACGCTATGCGAATGTGCTGTTGGTGGCAGTCGTGTCACTCTCAGGAGTTAGTTCTGGTGTGTCCATAATGCTATAAAAGCAGAGGTGGCATGATTTCTATAATTCTGGGACTGCAGTGGCCACAACCCTGTATCTCTGCAACGTGCGTCATGGTACTGAGATAAATCTGCAGCACTGGTGGTGACTTTAATGTAACTCTGTGAAAGAGGCACAGGATGTGACCTCCCGATCTGCAGTGCTGACTGTGGTCACGTTTACATCACTCTGAAGTGTTGGTTGTTAACCGTGTAATCCTACTGCATTGCACGTAATTATCACAGAGCTCTGCGACGCTGGTGCTGGCGTGTGTGCCGGGGGTTCGCCTGCCGGAAGCCTGGTCCTCCGTGGGGTACGTTAAGAACTGGTGGGACCTGTAGGAGCTGAGGTCTGGTGGAGGTTAGGTCATTCGGGGCACAACCTCAAGTCGTGAGCCTGGTTTTCTCCATGCACCCACAGTGATGCTATCTACCACGTGTTGATCGACCCAAGGGAACCTTTACAATAGGCTAAACCAACCTTCTGGCCTTCATAACACTTCTCTTCTTTCCAAGTTGTCCAGCCCCCATCACTTTATTATAGCAATAGGAAATGGGCTAAAACAACTGGCCTGAGTGGAATTTTGCCATGGTGGTGGGGATAACTCTGGAGTGCGGGTGATGGAGTTCAGAAAGTGCCGTAGTTGTCGCACACAAAACTTCATGAAGTTGGCGGCAACATTCACATAATGCTATGATGGTAGTGGTGGTGTTCACATAATTTTGTGTTGATGCTCGTGGTAAAAACCAACAGTCATAGTGTTGGTGGTTGTTACATAATTGTGTTACATAAGTGGTATCCACATAATCCTGCAGTGTTGTTAGTGGTACTCAGATCATTGCATTAGTTTTCTATTGCTGTGACAAAATATCTGAAAAAAAATAACTTGAAAGAGGAAAAGTTTATTTTTGGCTTACAGTTTCTCAGGTTTCAGTCCATGGTTGGCTGGCTCTAGGGCAACATTATGGTGGATGGGTATGGTGGAGGAAAGCTGCTCCCATTCGTGGCAGCCAGGAAGCAGGAAAGAAAGAGAGCAAGATACACCTTTGCAAGGGTGCACCCCCAGTGACCTACTAGCCTTGATTAGGCCCTGTCTCCTAAAGATTCCACCGCTGCCCAGTAATATCATCAAGTTATACATCCATCGATAGATTAACCCATTAATTAATGAGGTCACAGTCCTCATGATACAATTGATTTCCAACAGCCCTACCTCTGAACTTTGCTACACTGGGAACTAAGCTTTCAACACATGAGCCTGCAGGGAACATTTCAGATCCAGCTGATAGTGATCACCTTGCCACATCAGTGGAAGAATTCACATAATTTTCAAATGGTGACACTGGAGGAGTGGCATCTATGTAAACTCTGGTGCCCATCGTGTCCATATATTTGGTGATAATTGTATTCATGTAAGTCTACAACTTGGGTGGTGGTGGTATTCACATGATTCTGTGACCTTGGTTGTATTCACATAACTCCACGATGCTGGTGACCTCCTCTGCCGTGTGCTGTGGTATCCACATAACTCTGCAGCACCCGGGTGGCATTGACACAATTGTGCATCATGGTGGTGGTGTTCTCCGCATAACAGGGTGTTGTGCATTTGATTTTTCACACAGGTCAGTGGGATTCGCAGACTTCCATGACAGTGGACATGCACAGTTCCACAAAGCTGTGGCCAGTGGTACATAATTCTGCGATGGTTTTGCTGGTGATAGTCACATAGCTGTGGCATTGGTTGTAGTATTTACCCTACACTATTACATTGGTGGTGGTACTAAATATTTCTATGATGTTTGTGGTGGTGTTCATAGAAGTCTGTGGCTAGATAGTTGTGTGATGTCTGTATTCCCATAACTCTGACAGTCGGAGTTGTATTGATGTAAATCTGTGCCATTGACGCTGGTGTTCATGTGATACTGTAATGCTATTGGCAGTAGTCATGTAATTCAGTGATATTGTTCGTGGTATTCACATAACTGTGAAGATGATGCAAGTGGTATTAAAATAACTCGGAGTCATCAGTCATGGAACATACATAGCGCGGAGGCACTGGTGTTATTAGTGTGCACATTACTTTCTAGCTGCAGTGGTTGCTATAATGAACTCTAGTGCTACTGGAGTTATTCACATAACTCTGTGAGGTTCTTTATGGTTTGGAGGTAAGGTGGTGAGCGCGGTAGGTGTGACTCCAAAGCAGCCATGTGACCACACTCCTGTAGTCACACAGCCCTGCAGCGTTGGCAGAGGTTCATCTGCATGGGATTCACCGTTTTTCCCGTAACATTGCTACATTTTTTCACGGTATCAGTGTGACTGCGGCACACTGGTTGTGCTGTCCATGCGTGTCGTGATGGTGACGATGGTATCAGACACAGAGCTCTGCACCCTGGTCATGGTATTTCTGTAACTCTGAAGGCGAGTGGTGTGGCATTAACATCGCACGGTAGTGGTGGTGGTATCTGTGTAAATCTGTAACTTGGTCAAAATCCCTGAATAACTTGGCTGCGTTGGCAGCTGTGGAGTTAACAGAACTCTGCATCAGTGACGGCGCTAGTGTTTGCATGACTCTGCTGTCCTAGTCATGGCACTAACACGTACCTCAGCGCTGTGGGGGGCTGAACTGGCACAATTATGTCGGTGGTGTGCTCTCCTAATGACACCACGTGACAGAAGGCACATGATCCTCAGATGGTGTCAGAGGCGGTAACCCTGTAACTCAGCAGTGTTGGGAGTGTCCTCACTAACCTTAGTGATGGTGGTGGTGATGCTCATACAGTCTGTCCACACCTCTCTGTCACATTGGCGGTGGTATTCTCACAGCCTGGAGCAGGGGTTGTGAGAGTCACATGCCTCTCAGAAGTTATGTTATTCACATAAATATGCATTTATGGGGATAGTTTTCATATACTTCTGTGAGGCTGGCATGGTTTCCATATGACATTGCAATGGTAGGTCTGCTTTTTGCGTAACAATGAGACTTTGATTGTCCCATTCGTGTGAATACACACCAGTGGAGGGGAAGGTACGCATATAACTAGTAATGGTGCTGATGGCATCTGCTTAACCTTGTATTATTATTTATATTGCCACATTACTCCGTCATAATATTTATACAATTCTGCAGCGATGGGTGCTAATGTTCATGTGATTCAGCTATGCTGTTTTTTGTGGTATTCTCACAATTCTGTGGCGTTGATCATGGTATTGATGTCATTCTACAATGATTGTGGTGGTTTTCCTGTAATTCTGGGACATCTGTGTGTGCTGCATCCACACAGCCCTGTGTAACACACTGTGGTAGTCCCGTCATTCTGTGACACTGGCCGTGATGTTACACAACTCTGAAACATGGATGTGGTATTTGTGTAATTCTGTGACTTCAGTGGTGATGATTGTCATGGAACTGCACTATCAGCCCTCTTATTTATAGGGCCTGGCCATGTGGGAGTTCCAGTTGTGTAACTGCAGTGTCAGTGGAAATGTCCATTGTACCCCTCTGTGGCACTGGTCATGGAATCCACATGGTGGGGTTCAAATAACTCTGGGGTACTGGTGGTGGTGCAGTAGTGTGCAATTGAAATACAACTGCTTCTGTGGTGTGCCATTGGCTTTGCTCACTAAACCTAAATTTAAAGGCATTTTCCCAACACATCCCCACTTTCAAACTCTCCAAGGGCTTGACATACATACAGCTCTTTATCCCTAACTTTAGTTACATCCGTATATCTACGTATGCAGTTTTATGTGTGAAGCTGATCAAAGTTTAGCCATACACTGAGGTGCATAATTTTGAACTTCTGAAAATTGATGGTAAATAATGCAGATGAAGCTTTTCTGGTAAAACAAGGTTATCTACAATTTATTCAAAGACCCCAAAATGTATTTGTTAGGTACTCATGTTTGAGGTTGGTCATATAGTGTTTTTATACTTTAGACATTGATAAACTTCTGGAAGTTTTGTAAAGAACTGGAAATAAGATGTTGGGGTTGGGGATATGGGGTCAGTGTAATTATACATTTAAATAACATTGAGTTGAATGATTAAGCTTTTTGCTGTATAAAATATGCCTTAATAAAAGCTTTGAAAAATGTACATCTAAATAAAATGACAATACTAGGAGGTTTTATAAAAGTCAAGTGTGGTGCATAGGCGCTCATTTGTTTTCCTTTTTCTATTTTTTTTATTAGTACATGTTTGCCATACACACAGTTTGCAGTTATCGTTCGGAGTGGGTACCTGTATATAATATAGCTTGGTTCTTTTTTTAATCCCCTTCTCCTCCCTTGGTCCTCCTGTCAATCCCCTTTCCTCCTTTTCGTTCTTGTTGATATGATTAATCTCACCTCGTGTTTTTGATGTATGTTTACATTTATTGAGGTTGTCAAGTCCCCACGCATGACCTCCCCTTGTTTTCTTATGGATGCAGTTTGTTGCTTGAGTAGAAACATTGCAAAGCCACACCATGGAACTAGGAGTTAAAATGTGATTGGCGACGCTTGTGTTGCTTCCCCAGTGCCCTTGTCGTAGGTGGGAGCTGTCTTTCGTCTCGGCTCTTGGGCTCACCATGATCTACGTTTCTTCCCCTTGCAGTACTTGGGCTGCATTGAAGTTCTGCGCTCAATGAGGTCTCTTGACTTCAGTACAAGGACACAGATTACCAGGTAAGCCCTCTTGGAAGCAGACTCCTGATTGCAGTGTAGATATCTCCGCCTGCAGGTGCTGGAGGCTGGTGACGCAGACCAGGACTGGCTGCATTGGGAGATGTCGCCATGTGCATCCACGTTTGGGACCCTTGTCGCTCAGCAGGGGCACGGTGAAGGACATCTTGCTTTTATAGTTAAGCTGCAGACATATAGAGCAATCCGAGTATTTGTTTATTGCATTTACATAAAAAAGTAATGTGAGATTGATTGTTTCAAAAACTTGCTGAACTGTGTTCTTTGTCACAAAGGAAATCCAGACGTCTGCAGAGCACTTCCCACAGTGAGCACAGAGAATAAACTGAGTAAAATCGGTCATGGAAATTTTCATGGGAGTAGGTCATTTAGAAAGTAGGTCCATTTTTTAAGGTGTCAGAATTTTGACTATTTTGTGTATATTCTCCATCATCGATTGGATTTTAAACTTTTTAGGGGTAGGATTTAAGCACTGTTTCTATGCAATTTCATAGCCTAGTATAGTTTGTGACGGAGCTCATGCCGTGAGAATAATGCCAATTTCAACTCCTCTGACCGAGGAGAGTACGCCAAGCCTAGGAGAGAGTTACATTCTGTGGCAGAGGCTCACGCAGCTTTAGCACCTGTGGAATTGCTTCATCTGAACCATGACCTCAGAAAATGCCTCCTGTTCGCTTCCTTCAGGTAACCGAGTTGTTTATCTTGGAGTGGGCAAGCTGAAGTCTAAAGACTGAAATTTAGAAAATAATTATTTGTAGTAATTAACTGGCTAGTAATGCACACACCTCAAGGCTGTCCTTAATGCCACGGTAACACCTCCTCTTCCTCACAGAAGAAGGGTTAAGGTGTAGCCAGCTGTGCTGGCCGGTGCTGTAATCTTGGCGCTCTGGGAGGCTGAGGCAGCAGGACTCCAAGTGTGAGTCCAACCCTCACTGAATTTTCAAACAGTAGAGAGTGAACTATCAAGTCTATCTTAAGAGTCTTGCTTCCTTTATTTTGACATGCCAAAGGCCCCTATTGGTCCCACATTAGGCCCGGAGCCCCAGCCTGGGAGCTCTGCTCCAGCAGGGGTGGGTTCTGAGAAGTCTCCAGGCACAGCCAGACTCAGAGCCTGTGAAGGGTCCAGGTGCGGAGGCAGATCCCTGATTCCAATGACTCCGGAGGCTGAGGCAGGAAAAGCACCAGTTGGAGGCCAGCCTGGCAGCTTAGCCAGCTCCTGTCTCAGCACGGACTGGGCGGGAGATGTGGCTCAGTGTGGAGCTTGCCCTGCACGCTGGAAGTCCTGGGTTCACCTGCAGGACCAGAGAACAAAGCAGCACAACAGCAACAACCAAAAATAACCCCCCAAAGGGACACCCTTCCCTTTAGAACAGCAGTTTCCTGCAGGCCGGGCCGGGCCGGGGCTTCCTCGCTGGTGTCCGTGCTGGGAAGTTGGAAGGGCGACTGTCTGAGGCGGAGGCACAGAGGGACCCCGGCCACACTGAGTCGCAGGCTGTGCGCTTGGCCCTCGGGGTCCCTTTTGTGGCAGAGTGCACTACCTGCTTCAGCCTCCCCAGAGGAAGGACCGGCCAGCCAGACCCGCAGGCGGTCCCTGTCTGTCCACCTCTCTCGTCTTCCAAGACGGTGCCTGGACCAGCATGCCAGGGGCACCGATGGAGAACAGGACACCAGGGTGAGACCTGGTGCCCACGTTCCTGGCCCCTCAGCCCCACGGGTGTCTGTGGCCTCCCCGAGACCGAGCCCAGTGGCTGGGTGGAGGCCGTGAGCCTGGGCTCCTGAGGTGGGCACTGTCCACAGAGGCCCCACGGCCTTGGCCTCAGCCTGGGGTGGAGCAGACAATGGAGAGGTGACAGGGCGGCTCAGGCCACCTCGGCCACCTTGCACGTCCTGCAGGGCCGCCTGGCTGTCGTCCCCTTCCCGACAGGGACCTGGCCAAGTGGGCCTGAGTATCTTTGCTCATGTTTTGGGGTTCGATGTCTTGAGCAGCGCATGGCATGAGCTCTCCTGAGTGGGCCCGGAGTTGCCGCATCTTCGTTGTGTCTGTGGAGGGCTGGGGTCGGGGTTGGGGTGACCCTGGTGAGGGCAGTGTCCTCACTCTGGACACCCTGGAAACAAATGATTCCGCAGATCCAGGCCTTGGGGACGTGAGCTAAGGTGTGGTAAGATGGCCTGGGCGGCAAAGCAAGCCGATGTTCTAATGGGCTTCTCTGGAGGACCCCACGGGAGGAGCCATAGGCCACTTGACCATGCTGTTCCTAGGCTTCCTCTTTCATTGCAAAATAAACAGTTCTTGTGTCGTCAGCTTTTCAGAGCAAGGTGAGGACTTTGCGGAACTTCACACGCAAAGCCCCAAGACTTGTCGCCTTCTTTGGCAGCCCGTGAAGCTGGTTCTGCCTCCAGCTGGAACTTTCCGGGTGGTAAAGAGCTACCTGCTTGAAGGCCAGGAGGGGAGGACATCCTCACATGGACAGATTCTGTGTCAGGGGTGTGTTAGGTTTCTGTCACTGTAATGAAATATCTGAGATCAGTAACTTATAATTGGAAAGTGTTTATTTTGGCTTACACTTGAGGAGTTCCTGATCATAACAGATTGGCTTTAGCATGCACATCTTGACAGAAGAGCATACCAGAGCAAACCACTGACATCACAAGCCGGGGACCAAAAGAAAGAAGGAGAAGGGTCTCACAGTCCCCTCTGAGGTCAGGTCCCTGGTGACCTAAGACCTCCCATGAGATCCTGCCTCCTGAAGATCCACCACCTCCCAGGAGACCGCTGCGGGACCAGGCCTTTGACACGCAGGCCTTCTGGGGACAGTCAAGATCCCGGCTGTGGCACGGAGTTGGAGTGAGACCTGGGTGAGCTCGTGGGGCCCTGCTCCATGCACCAGAGCCAAAGATTTCCAGTGTTTCCCTGCCGCGTGGTCCTGGAAGGAAGAGCATCTTCCCTCAACTTGGAAACAAGTGAATCCTTTTGTAGACCCTGCAGGCAGGCTGGAGCATGGTCATGGGAGGGTCTGTGTTCTACCGGTGTTCTGGTTGGGACAGGACATCCACAGATTTGATATTCATACACAGATCATCTCATTCCCCAGGGCAGAGTTCTTAATATTGAACATCCATCAAAACCCTCAAAATCCCTGGGAGACCTTGTTACCACTTAGCTTGCTAAGTCCCTGCCTGCCAAGTTCTGACCCAGAAGTTCTGAGATTGGGCATGAAAATTTGAATTTCTTTCCTTTCCTTTTCTTTTTTTTGGTACTGGGAATTGAACTCAAGACCCTGAGCTTACCAGGCAGGCACTTAAGACACTGAGCTATATCCCGGCCCTGATAATTTGAATTTCTAACTAGCAAGTTTTCAGCAGATGCTGATACTGTCCACCTAGGTACCCCACTTTGAGAACAACTGTTGTAGAGTTCTATTTTTAGCTTCATTTGCAGTGAACATCTATGAAGCCACAGCTTTGAAAATCAGTCAGTTTATATTTTTCAATCAGTCCCACTCATCCAGAAACTTTAAAAACAGAACATAGATGTCTTGGTGGCTAAGAATGGTTTAAGTAGAATCCATGCAGCAAATTCGTGGCGTTCATTCCCGTATTCTCCGTCAGGACCGTCCGGCACGGTGCATATTTATAACTCTCATGCCGGAAGCACAGTTGTGTCACACTGTACCTCTCCGACTGCCCCTTTTCTGTCCCTGAGCTCACTTATCTCCAAATATCTCACTCCATAAGGAGAACTTTGCATTTGTCAGAAGCAACTTGGGGAGCAGGTTTGGACCCACATTATCTGGGTGACCTCCTGAGCGTGTCTTAAGCTTTCTGCCTCTCAGTTTTCCCATCTTTACCATGGGAATCATGATGGTACCTCCAGATTGCATTCCTAATTTATTGAGGTGATATCTAAGAAGCGCTTCGCTTGCTGTCAGCTACACAATGTGCTCAAACCTGTTGGTAAGAGTGGTATTTTCACTTTCATTATCTTCTCCATGTTGGAAATCTCATTGCTTTAAATAACACTTCCAATCTGTCTTCATCTTCACCTGGGAATTTTCTCAAGTCTAGACTTACGGCCTGCTGGATATAGATCCTCTTGGGATGGCCGGTCCGTTCCAAGGCTCGAGTCCTGCACTGCGGGGCCTCCTGTTCTGTTCATCTCCCCCATTCTGCTCCAGAGTCAGTTCAGCTTACACCCCGAGTCTTTGTGGGAATCACAGCCCACCTGTTCTTCCAAACTCGAAACCTCAGAGTGAGTCTTATTTCTCTCTTTCCCTCCTTTAATCACCAGTGCTCACGGGCTCCCCCTGGAAGTCTCGTTGGTAGTTGCTTCTTCTTTTCTGACTTTTCCCACCTTCAGTTTCCTTCATCCTTGCTGATAACTAGCCTGTCTGAAACAGAGTCCTTCCCACTAAGCGTCGCTGCTTATCCCTCGTCTGTCAAACGCAGGGCAAGTTTTTCCATTCAGTGTTGTCCTTGACCCCCACGGCACACCCTTCGCCCCGCGTTCCTGCCAGCTCAGCGCTGAGCACCCACTCCCCGGCTCCTTGTACTCTGTCAATGGCTTGGAACCCACCTTTTCTCTGAGCTATAAAACCACTTGGGCTGGATTCCCCTGGAGACTTTTACCGCTTTGCACATGACACACACATGTGCTCTTAGGACCCGGGCCACATATCACTTACCCTAAAATACCATTTACTATAAGCCATTAAAAACATGCCTGTTAAACATGGCATCATATAAACATTATTATATAATTACACATTGTCTTAATCTAGCAATATAAACACAATAAATTAATTAAAATTAGTACTATCAAATTATAATAAAAATATGACATATCATTTCGAATCAGTTTTCATATATTGAAAACACTATTTTGGATTATTCTACACACAGGTTCACATTGTTACAACACTTGTATATCTTTGAAGAGGAAAATATAAGCAATATAAACAGATGTTCCTAAAGACTTCTTTAAATTCAAAGTTTGAATGTGCTATCTATATTTCCCCCACTAAGTTTTATTGTATGTAATAGGGAAACATATTTGAAACTAAAAGTGGGTTTTAGAAAAATCTCTAATATTGATAAACAGCTAGTTAGGGACACACACACACAGAGACAGAGAGAGACAGACAGAGAGAGTGAGAGAGAGAGAGAGTGGAGATGACCATATTAGGAATGCAGATCAGCCAACACAGAGAATAAGGGCATGTGATGGACAATTTTAAGACAACAAATTAGACAACTTAGATGAAATGGCCTAATTTCATCTGGAAAGACGCAACTACCAAAGTTCACCATAGAAAAAAAGGCAATCTGAATAGGTTATATTTGTTAAATAAATTAAATTCGTAGAGAAATGAAATCTTCCCATAGAGAAAACTCTAAGACTAAATGGTTCCAAACATTTAAAGGAGAAATAATAGTAGTTGTTCCATCATCTATTCCAGATAGTAGAAGGGAACACTTTCTAATTCACTTAATGAGGCCAGTATCAAAACGAGACAGAAGCATTATAACAACAAAACTCATGAACATACACATGAAATCTTAACAATATCATAACAAATTGGATCCAGTTGTACATCGAAAAATAATAATTTATCACACTCTGGAGATGTTTTGTAAGAATTGCATGGTTGGCTCAACATTAAAATATCAATCAATGTAATTCTCCATATTGATAGACTAAAAAAGAAGAATTAAATAAAATTCCAACAGATGTGAAAAATTAGTGACAAAAGTCAGCATACATTCCTGACTGAAACTATCAGGAGTACTAAGAATTGAAGAAAACTTCAACCTGATAATAGGGAATGCACAAACAACTATGGCCAGTGTCATAGGCAATGGTAAAAGCAGTATTTCCCCTATGATTGGGAGCGAGACAAAGACATCAATTTTATCATTGTTATTTAACAGTGCATTGGAGATCCTGGTCAGTGCAGTATGGCAAGGAAAAACGGAAAGCCATCCATACAAATTGGAAAGAAACAAGAAATAAAGCTTCCTTTATTTGCAGGTAACTGATCGTCTACAGAGAAAATCCCAAAGAATCAACTTAAAGGGTACTAGAATAGTGAGCTCAGCAGTATTACAGGAAAGTTAATATAGAAATACCAATTGCATTTGTATGTACTACCAAAGATCAGTTTAAGAAGGCTTACAGTAGCCTGAAAAAACATGAAATATTTCATATTAAATTTAACAAAACATGTGTAAGTTTACTTCTTAAATACTCCTGAAGATCAATGACAGAAATTAAATAAGTGAATAATGGAGAGGTATACTGTCCTCATGAACCAGAAGATTTAGTATTGTTACAGTGTCAAGTCTTTCCAAATGTATCTATAGATTTAACACAATTCCAAACAAAGTCACAGGAGGCTTTCTGTAGGAAAAAAAAGAGCCAAATTAGACCCATAGTAGCCAAAATAAATTTGAAAATGCCATATAAAGAGAATTCACACTCCAAGTTACAATGACTAACAAAGAGTGGCGTTAGCAGAGGGCAGACATAGGTGACCACAATGGCATCCAGAGACAAACTGACGCATGACAGGCAATTTATTTTTGACTAGAATGCCAAGATAACTCAGCAGGGAAAAAGTAGCCTTCTGTAGTAGCCTTCCAAGACAACTGGAATCTATGTGAGAAAACCAAGAGCAACAACAATAATAATAACCACGAATTTCCATCCTTGGCTCACATATCTGCCACTGTGAACTTTAACTGACTTATAGACCTAAATGCAAACGTTAAAGTTACACAGCTTGTGAAATAAAACACAGGACAATGTCCTTGTGACCTTTCCATTAGACCAACATTCATGAATTTAGGATGGATACACGAAACCCAAATTGTAAAAGAAAAAAATTGACAAATCGGCTTCTTAAAAATTAATGTTTCCGGGCCGAGGGTTTAGCTCAGCAGCGTAAGCTTCTGCCTGGCAAGCATGAGGTTGTGAGTTCAATCCCCGGTACAAAAAAAAAAAAAAAAAAAAAGAAAGTTTCCTCTGAAGCACACTCACAGGAACGAAGGACAAACAGAGGACTGAGCAAAACCGTTTACAGAGCACACAGCTGATGAAAGCTTTGTTGCCGGAATGCGGAATGAAACCTTGTAGTGCTACAGTAAAGGCAGCAAGCTAATTTTAAAAATGGGCCATGATTTGAACAGCACTTCACCAAAGAAGAGATAAAGATGGCAGATATGTGTCTGAAAAGTGCTATCATCAGTCATTAGGGAGATGCAAATTAAAACCACATTGAGATACAACTACGCGTCTCTTGGAATAACAAAGCAAACCCAACCCACTCACAATGCGGAGGCAGTGATGTGGAGCAGCCAGACCCTTGGGCACTCCTGCTGGGTGTGCAGAGTAGCACAGTCCCTTTGGTGAGCAAATTTGTCAATTTCTTATGAAGTTGTCAAGATCTAGCAATCCCATTTCTGGGTACTTTCTTCAAGAGAAATGAAAGCATACATCCACACAACACATAAAGACCTGTATGGGATGTGAATCACAACTTAACTCATGACTGTCCCAAACCAGAATCTGTCCAATACTGGAGAACAGACAGCCAACACACTAGAATACTACACAGCAAAGGAAAAGAACAGATACATGCAACAATATGGTGAATCTCAAAAACATCAGGTTACATGGAAGAAGCCAGATAGGAGAGACTGAATATTTTATGATGGCATTTATATGACATTCTGGGAAAGGTAAAACTTCTAAGACAACAGTCAGATCAGTGCCTTCCAGGGCCTGGAGATGGGGGGTGGGTAATTGGCCATAAAAGGAGCTGAGAAGGGCCTTCCAGGGAAAGGAAACATTGTGCCTCTTGATTCGGTGTTGATTGCGTGAATATCCCTTTTCAAAACTCCCAGCACTGATCATCTAAAAAGACTGAATTCTACCCTATGTAAATTATATCTTGATAAATTCAACTTTAAAAAAGTTCTTCACTCTGTCTCTGCACTTTCTTCAAAACCAGTGATAGCCATTCTGTGAGTTTCGATGTGAACGTGTAGGAAATGACGACTACATCTTGACCACAGCCTGGCCCAGAGTAGTTTCAGAGATGAAACATCAGAAACCCAAATTTGAAAAGAACATGCACCTTGCATTAATTCACCACGGTGCCTTCCTTTCCCCACCTCAGACGCCCAGACTTGTCACGGTAGCATCCGAACCTGGCTTTTTCTTATTTACTACAGGCCTTTGATCAATATTTATTGAGTCAATTAAGGCATTTTCTCACAGAAAAGTTCATCAGATACAAACGAGTAGCTAGGTGATTTTGTGCCTTGAGAAATTTAGATGGGCTGACTATGTTCTGCGGGATGAGGTAGAGCCTTTTTATTTTCTGACCACAGAAATGACACCAACAAATCAACATGCAAATCAGTGTGTGCTCACTGGTATAAAATTGGAGTAGACAGAAATGGCCTCTCTGAACCTAACACTTAATGTTTTAGAATACTACCTTTCCACTCTAAGTTGCACCTTTTTCACATTTTAGTATCACTGAAACACAGAGGCTTCTTATGTGAACGGGTGCGTCAGCATCTCTTTCTGCCAGGCGGGAACAGTTGTACAGTTACTGCCATTCTTGAGCATGTGCACACTTTCTGGTTTTTCACATCAACACAATTAGATGACTTTGACCCGTGAGTCCTGACCTTTGGCTAGAATCCTCCAGTCCTAGAAAGGTCAAGCATTAAAGCTTGCAGAATGGGCTTCAGTAGGAGAAAATACTAGAAACCATTATGGAACACACTTCTAAAATTATGATATTTGATAGAAAACCACAGCTATGAACAACTCTGAATCCAAAGAGGATTCAGAAGGGTTGAAATCTGAATGTGAAGAAGTTGCAGGAATGCTTCAAACTATTTATCCCACTCAGTCTGCTAGATTTCCATCATTGTGCCAAATTCCTGAAAAAATCAACTTAATGAAGAAAGGATTTATTTTGGCTCAAAGTTTCAGAGGTGTCAGTCCACAGTTGCTAATGCCGTGGTGTCTAGGGCTATGGTGAGACAGAACATCATGGTGGAAAGATGTGGTGGGGGAAAGCTGCTCACCTCATTGTGGCCAGGAAGGGGGATAAGGGGAGAGGGAGACAGCACAAACACAGAGGAATGAGCTATAACCTTCTGGGTTACACCCCCAGTAACATACTTCCAGCAACTAGGTCCTACTTCTAACAGCTTATTTAGCTATGAATTCATCAGTGGATCAATTAATTGTGGGGTTAGGGCCCCCATGATCCAAGCACCTTCCATAAGCTCCAACTCTGAATGTGTGAGCCTTTGAGGGGTGTTTTGGATCCAAACCATGATACTTAGAATTTGTTTCTTTGCATCCAGACAATGATATATAATAAAAATATATGCATCAACAAGCCTAAGGAAATTCTCCATAAAAGAAACATTCTAAGTGGCACCCAAGTATTATGTCATAGTTTTTGTATTTGTTGTTCTATTTGTGGTGCTGAGGATGGAACCCAGGGTCGTGAACAAGCTAGGAAAGTACTCTACCGCAGTCTATGTCCAAGCCCTGTAGGTGTAGTAACTACTTTTCTTTAGTTCTGGAACACAAAATAAGATCCATTTTACAATCATATATATCTTCAATTTGATGAAATATAGCATTTCCTTATTTCTCCTACAAGCTTTTCACGTGACTTTAATAGAAAATATGCAAGAAATAGGACAAAGGAATCACGCATGTCTCTGAAACTTTTTCAGAAATATTTAAGAATAAAGTGAGATATTGCTAAAGAGTAACCCTAATTAGTTAAGTGTGTATTTCCTGAGAAGAGTATTTTCTTAGCTATCCACAGTACAGCCCACTAATCAGGTACTTTAACACTGTGAGACTACTGAGTCCTAATGTAACAATCTCCTCAGTGATCCAACAATGAACTTTACAACTGTTTTCTCCCAGAACAGAATGTAATCCTGGGCCACGCATCATATTTAGTTGTCACATCTCTTTGACTTCCTGTAATTGGCAACAGCTCCTCGTCCTGTCTTTTCTTTCCTGATACTGATATTTATTAAGAATATATGCCAGTTATTTTGGAAAATTATCTTCTGATTTTAATTTGCCTGCTGCTTTCACATGGTTAGTTTCAGATTCTGTGCTTCTGGCCGTGAACGGTAAAAGCCGGGAGTCCCTCTTGGAGCGTCTTCGCAGGGGGCGCATTTTGCCCCTTTCTAGACACCAAGGACGCCCACTTTGGTGATTTGGTTATGATGGCATATTCTTCATATGCATTTTTGATATAGCAGTGTTTGGACTGCATGCAAAAAGTTGAGTTCATCTGTCTTCCTTTAAAAGCATAATCACTTTCTCATTCAAAGATCTTAATACTCACTGAAAAAGAACAAAGTCTAAAGTGTCTAAATGCACCCTGTTAGTCTCGTGAGGGAGGGGCTCGAGTCTCCATGATAAACTCACCGTTGAGACGTGCTCCCTATAAGTGCTCTGTGGGGCTCCTGGGGGGCAGCACATGGTAGGTCCTCGGTCTACACATGCGTAGGAGCCCAGGGCGAATTGCTCAGTGCGTGATCACCATTGACTGAGGAGATGAAATGCATGGGGAAAGGTGACACCAAGTCATTTTCCTTTCCTCTGCCCCAGGGTCTTTTTTATGGAAATACATCCACTTCGACCCACGTGGCAGTATGGAAATTCCTTATTTTAGAAAACAAAGATTCCTCTGTGTCGGTATAATGCCCATTCTCTTCTCACTTTCCTTGCCTACTCCTTGACTTTAACCTTGAAAAATGAAGACTCTAGGATAATTTAAAGATCAGGATCTTAGATCTTCCCAGGAAATAAAGCCTGTAAACTCTGAAAAATTAAATTCAATTTGCAAATCCACAGTTTCCTATACTTTAATTACATGTGCTTTACTTCTTAAAATATCAGCGATATGGTCAGCAAGGAGCATGACTCGGGGAGAGGGCTCTGGCTGGTGTTCTTGGCCTTCCTCAGCCAAAAAAACAAGGCAAGTGTTCTTCCGCTGAGCCCCGCCCCTCACCGTAGCTGGGGTTCATGCCGGAGAACGAGCCCTCTGTCCCCACACTGGTGCCCAGAGCTGGCTGGTGGCCTCCTGCTGGCCTCTCTGGAGCACCCGCCGTCGGGGAGGCTCTGACACAGGCCATCCTGCAGCCAGTCCTGGAGGCTCGGGCACCTGCTCTAAAGAGTTCCTAGCACAGATGGGCTGGAGATCTCGAGAACTCAGGGACTTTTGAAACTTTTTTTCCAGAACTGAGCCAGTACTTGAACTTTGCAGTAAGCCACATCCCTAGCTCCTTTTAATTTGTTTGTTTGTTTGTTTGAGACAGGATTTTACAGAGCCCAGTGTGGATTTGAACTTGTGGTCTTCCTGTCTCGGCCTCCCAGAGTCTGAGATTGCAAGTGTGCACCACCACATTCAGCTTTATGGGTGCTCATTCCTTGTTCTGCCTGCTTCTGTTTTTACAAAGCGATCTTCACTTCCCTCAGCGAGTCCAACAGAGCCAGTTTCATCTAGGTGCCCTATGGCCTCTGCTCCTAGGAGAGCCAGAAAGACCCATCTTTCCATGTAATAAAAAGTAATTAAGGCCCATCCTGTTCCCATGTGCATTGCTGGGGAGCTGTCACAGAATCAGGTGCCAGGAGAGGGGTCCTGGGTTGCCCTCCAGTCTGGTCTCCTATTGTCACCTGTGGAGGGTGGGGGTGGGTACCCAGAGACCTTGGAGGTAAGCCCCCCTTTCTGAGATGGCTTCCTCTTCGCCTGAGCAGTGCAATTCGTATGTTCATGTTGCAAATTCCACACTGCCTGGGTGCGTTGCCTGGGAGTGGGGGACAGGGCCCCTGGGAGAGAGGGAGAACCCCAGCCCTGGGATTCTCGGCCCTGGCAGGGGTGTCCTTGGGGCTGGCTGCCCTGCGTGTTTTAGGGTGGTCAGCAGGCCCCAGCCCCCACCCATAAGAGGAGGGTAGCAGGCCTCACACAGCATGGTGACATGCTGTCCTCAGACTTTGCCAAACATCCCCTGGGAGCTAAACACAGGGCCCCACACTAACTTGTATGTTTTAAAAATAAATTTTATTTCATTATAAAAGAAGCACAAAGATAATCATTAGAGAAGTTACAGAAAATATACATATACCCAAATGGGAGTCTTTTCCCCTTAACTTCCTACCAACTTGCAGTCACTCCTTCCCACAATGTCAGGCCTGCCCTTTGCTCTTTAGTGTTAAGCAGTCCTGTTCGCGGGGGAGTTTAGTTTCGTGTTATGCTGGTACATTGTCACCATCACCCCCCCCAGTCGGCTTCCGGGCCTCGTCATTTAGTGCGAGCCCAGGGGTCACTCAGCACCCTAGATGGGACCTTCCTCGAGGTCTCTGGGATTCCGGAGCCACAGAGACCCAGGCAGGCAGTGATTCTGCAATCTGGGGAGCTCCGAAGCCATTGCGAGCCCATTGCTCAGCGGCTGACAGCTTCTGTCTGTGTGGCTGAGTCCTGGCTTTCCTCTGGATGCGGCTCCCGTCATACGTGGCCTCTCTGTGCTGAGGGGAGGGGAGCCGGCCCCTCTGCACGACGTGCACCCCATAGATGTTAGGGTGGCCGCCTGTCTCGGCTCGGGTCTGTCTACACCCGAGGCACAGCCTCCTGCCACGTGACTGGACACCCACGGAGCCTTTCGATGGCTTCGGAGGACAGGCTGTGGGAAGGGCGCTGCGAGGAGGCCCCGAGGAGCAGCTGTGACCTCGGCTCGGAGGCGCCTGGGCTCCGCTCTGCATGGCCAGAAGCAGGAATTCCATCACTGGGGACATAAAAATGCGCACAAAGCAACAGTGGTTTTGACGGGAAATATTGAAAGTTTGTTTAATTATCCCCAGCAAAGAGCAGGGAGTAAAATCAATGTGAAACTTAGTCTGACAGCGGACCGTGGGTGGGGAAACCCTGTAGCCCTTGGGGTGTGGCAGGGTCCCCAGCCTGCATGTAGCCCCGGCATCTGCCTTGAACGTGTGTTTGCTCTTTTCTCTTTTCTTTTTCTTGTCACTTTCCCTTTCTTTCTTTCTTTCTTTCTTTCTTTCTTTCTTTCTTTCTTTCTTTCTTTCTTTCTTTCTTTCCTTCTTTCTTTCTCTCTTGCTGCTTTTCTTTCTTGCTTGCTTCCTTCCTTCCTTTCTTTCTCTTCTTTTTCCTCCTCCTCCTCCTCCTGCAGTCTCTCTGGCTTTTACTTAATTGCTGTTAATTTTTAAAGCTACTATAAAACGTACCTATGTGTAAGATGTAAGTTTTACCATTTTAACCCTTTTAAGCATTCAGTTCAGTGGCGTTAAATACAGTTACAGGGGTTGTGCAACCATCACCACCACCCTTCCACAGGACATTCCTATCCGGCAAATCTGAGCCTCTGTGCCCGTTACGTGACAGCTCCCCATTTCGTCTCCCTCCAGCCCATGGCACCCCCACCCCATGTTCTGTCTATGAATCGAACTGCTCTGGAGTCCTCATATAAGTGACATCACGCAGTGTTTGTCTTTTGGGGACTGACACTTTGTTCACCATAGGTCCTCGAGGTGCGTCTCTGTTATGTGGGGTGTGAGAGTTCCCCTCCCTCCCCGAGCCAGGCGACGCTCCCCTGCGTCACCACCTCTGGTTCCTGCGTTCTCCACCTGCTGGCTGCGGGTGCTGTTTTCACCTTTCGGCTCGCATCAATAACGCTGTTATGAACAGGAGTCACAAACACCTGCTCAGCGTCCCTCCGGCAGGACTGGGGGTTGGGCGCAGCGCTTTCCCTTAGCTGCATCCCCACCCCTTTTCACTTTTTCAAATTCTGAGATGGGGTCTCTCTAAGTTGCTAAGTTGTCTGGGCTGGGCTGGAACTTGAGATCCTCTTGTCTCAGCCTCTCACACTGCTGGTGTTACAGGCGTGCCCCCCCATGCTTTGTTTGGCTTTGTTTTCCATTATTTGGGGCATATGCCCAGAAACAGGGTTGTTGGAGCCCACCATCATCCTATGTTTAGTATTTAGAAGAATCGCCATACCGTTTTCCAAGGAACCGTGCCATTGTACGTTCCCGCCAGCAATGTGCAAGTTTCCAGTTTCCCTCCATTGTCACCCACCCTCGTCTTTCTGCTTTGGATCCCATCCTATCCGACAGGCGTGAGGGGCTGTCTCACAGCGGCTGCCACAGGCACGAGTTTTGCACTTGTGCAGCCCCTGGCTGCGTCTTCCCAAACCTCTCGGCGTGTGAGTTGGACTAGATCTCCTCTGGGTGATAAGAGGTCACTCATCACTCTGTGGCCAGGTGTCCCAAACTGAATGCACCCTCTTTTTCCTGGCATGCGGGGCTTACACTGCACGCCAGGTCCCTTCCCGCCTCTTCCTCTTCCAAGCTGTGTGACTACGGTGGGGCCCCTGGTGTCCCCTGGTCTCGGGTTCTCACCGTTACAGTGGGGATCACAGTGGCCCTGGAACCCCGGGAGATTAGAACAGGGTCAGACAGTTCGTACACACTCTATCATGTTAGCTAGAGGTATTACTATTGCTTCTGCAAACTTCCGACCTTTACCACGATGCTCCTGCACCCAGGATTTACAGCCATCGCCATCAGGGTTCTGGTCTTTGTTTTTTATAAATGTTTTAAATTAGTGCACGTTTGTGATCTATAATGATTGCAGAAGGGGTCCTTTTTCCCTGCACCCCCTCCAGCACCTGATATTGTTTGATTTCTTGATAACAGCTATTCTTTCTGAAATCTCAGTGTTGTTTTAAGTTGCTTTTCTCTGATGTCCTAAGATGCAGAGCAGGTTTTCACGATCTTATTGGCCACCGGTTTGTCCCTGTTCTCTTGCGAAGCGTCTGTTCCTTTCCACTGCCCAGGTTCTGATCGGCCCTTTCGATCTGCAGCGCTTCTTGGGCTCCTGCCTTCCTTGTGTCCCCTCCTCCCTGGAGGCACCGATGCATGCGCCCCGCGGGCTCCTCCCTCACCAGGGCTGGGCAGAGCTCAGTGGCCGCTGCCGGCCTTGCCTGCTGCATCCCCGGGTCCTGGCCCCATCCCGAGGAAGGCACAAATACCAAGCAGTGCCACATTTCTGTTCTGAAATAATTTCAAGGCAGTTTTCCTTAGCTTTGAAAGTGGGAGTGGTGGTGGACCCCTGTGACATAGCAAATGATATCCCGATCCTGCTGCCTGGCTGGCTCTTGTGTTGATTTTTGCTTTGGATTTAAACATTAATTGTTGAGCTATAGCACAGCACACAGCGTGGAAGGGTCAGGCTCACTGGAGTTTTTCAGAAGCATTCAAGGGCTTCCACTCGGAGGTGAACGCTGCCAACCCGGAAAGGTCCCCCTGCCCTGTGCTGCCCACTGGCCTCCACCAGCCTGGCCCCTCTGAGGACGGTCCTCACCCCAGCAGACTCAAGGTGACACAGGCCGCCTGTTCTGTCCCTCACGGTTTTGTTTGTGACCAGCCTCCCCACTGTCGCTGTTGCAGGACTTTGCTGTTTTCCGTCACTGAGCGCATTCAGGCCTGTGGGGGCCACGCTCATTCCTCCTGAACCCAGCTCGAGGTGCAGTGGGCAGGTCAGAGGCAGGGCTGGGTTTCTCGTTCCAGGAAGGGATTATCTTCTGCTTCCATTGAGGCCTGATCTGCATAAATAGAATTCATGCATTTTAAATGTACTGTTTGATGCCCTTTGGCAACTGCATGCAGTCAATTATCACCCCCTCGATCGCATCACAATGTGAAACATTTCTGGTGCCCCCCAAACATTCCCTTGTGTGCTTTTGCAGTCAGTCAGCTGCCTTCTCCGAACATACACCTGCAGAAGTTTCTGGAATGATAAATTTGTCTTTTCTAGGAGTTGAGATAATGGAATCATTCTGCAGCAGGTCTCTGGTGTCTGGCTTCCTGGCCTCTTGCACTCAGCATAGCTTTTGGTGTGCGCTGTAACTGATAGGACAGCTTGTGGCCCGGGCACCCAGGAAGACAGTTTGGTACAAAGCTAAACGGAAGGTTAGTGAAGGATCCAGCAAGAAAACATAGGACCGCAGCACATCCGCGTTCCTGGCTGCCTTGTGTGCAGTAAACCCAAACTACAGCCCAGCTGTCATCAACGAGTGAACAAATAAACATTCTGGGCGCGTGCCTGCAATAGTTAGTTACACTCAGCAAGGAAAAGGAAGGAACTACAACGAACCTCGGACCCACAGCCATGCAGGTTAACTTTCATTGTAACAGGGCTTTTGTTGTTGTTGTTTGTTTGTTTTATTAAAACAACGGGCGCTCCTGGTAAGGAGTGAGTTCCTGCAGCCTTTCAGAAAGGCTTGCTGGCCATAGTGAACAGTGGGCGGCAACTCCACATGTGTCTGTATTCCTGCGGCGTAGGCACGCACGCCTCCCACGGAGGACCAGGAGGATTTGTCTGACAGAGCCTGGTTGTGAGGGGTCTCCACGTGCCCGTGCCGCAGGACCACTGCACCCGTGGGGCTGGGTCAAGTCCCTCCCGGGGTCCCTGCCCGCCTAGCGATGGAAGGCCGCAGCCCTCCCGTCTGGCTGTGCTGCCCTGTTCCCCACACTGCTGATTCTTGCTAGTTTTCTCCGGAGACTTTTTGTGTGTGAGGACGACTTCTCACGTGTGTTTGCTGGCTGGTTTCACGTCTTTCTTATGAATTACCTGCTTAGAGCGTATACTCACTTTCCTACTGAATTCTTCTCTATTTTCTTATCAATTTGTGACCTTTTGGCATATTTTATTTGTACAGGAAATACTTTACGGATCATTTAGAAATGTTTATTTGAGTGGAGTTCTTAACCAGTCTTTGTAGTTTTTCAGTCTATTTATTGATGTATTTATTTTAGTTTTTCAGTCTTCAATACCTCCTTCCTGTAAAAGTTTCCTAATTATATTCCAATATTTTCAATGATTTCACTTTTCCATTTGGATTTTTATTCATCCGCAGAAGATAGTCGATGAGGCTAAAATCTCCCTACTGTATTTAAATGAGATCTTGTCATACGCTGAATTCCCGCGACACCATCGGCTCTGCTTGCCTTCCGTCTGCCCATAACGCACAGTTCTGAATTCGGTAGCGCAGAGCCGTGTTTGTGGTCTGCTGTGTCCTCACTCGGGGGCTGGCGACGTGCGGCCTCCTCAGCTGAGGTGTGACAGGGCCGAACCCCGAGATCAGGCGGCCCTTCGGTGAGGAGCCAGGCTCAGTTCCGGACGCTGGAAGATCTCAGCGCCCAGCTCGGACTTCGCGATGAGGGTGCGGTTCTGGGAAGCGTGCCCCGGGGTCCCTGGGTTTCACGCTTTACTTTGGCTTCGTCTTCCCAGTGGGAACCATCCGCGCCGCGGCTGCGGACAGGGGCCGGGGAGGGGGGACACAGAGCCGGCTGCAGGCCCCGGGCCGCCGGGGCGGGTGTCCCCCGCGGCGAGGTGCACTGGCGGCAGTGAGATGCGGTGGTGCCCCTGCTGAGGTCCCGCACCCTCTGGCTCCTGACTGCCACATGTCCTCTTCCCGCAGCTTCCCTGAGGCAGTGGCTGGAAAAGCATCTGGGCTGCGGGAGCGTCCCTTGCGCACACGCTTAGAAACACAGACAGGGACGCAGTGGGGTCAGAGGTCGGGCAGGCCTTCAGACAGCTCTGCAGCGGCCTCCCATGGGACAGCCTGGGACGACAGCAGGTACTGGCCGCGGCCACTCCGGCAACGAACCCGTGCCCCAGGTCCTGCTGTGGAGCAGGCCCAAGGTCGGAAGCGCGTCTAAATCAGTGCCACCAAGCGTGGGCCCTCTAGGGAAGGGGGCGGCTGAGCGACACTCGGATCAGTGCATCTTCTCTTTGCCTTGCAGGTCCCCTGAGGCGCCTCTGCCGCCCCTCCCCCAGGAACTGCGGATTCCTGGCGTCCTCCAATTTTCTCTGTGCTTTTTGTCCCCACACCTGGGCTGTGACGTTGTTCCCGCACCTCCCAGGTGTCTATGCCGCTTCTTGCCCCATAATTGTTCTTATTTCTGGTGGCTCCTGTCACAGCCTTTTAACTGACTGCATTATACCTCTTTCTGCGATACTAAACACTTCTTTTTGAAAAATAATAGGCTGGTTGTGTCCATGGAGTATTTATTTCTAGAGGTCGATGACTTGATCTCCCGCATTCATTGCTTGTCTGCGGCCCTAGCTTATGATGCCGATCCGCAGTTGTCTTGTGTGCAGGAAGATGCTGACAAAGGAGCACATTTTGGATAAAACAAGTGGACCACGGAAAGAGCAGATGTGTAGGAGCCCAAAACCTCCCCCCATCTGACCGCTGGGCCCCCAGGCGGCTCTAGTCACCCCACAGCAGCTTTGAAAGCAGTGGGGGGGATCCCAAGGTCAGCCCCAAGTCGTCTTGGCCAGTGTGAGATCAAGCATAGCTTGTTAGGGGCGTCCTCAGCTGGTGTCACGCGGTCATTTATTCCACACACTGAAGGCCACTAAGGAGGAGGCCTGTTGGGCCACAGCTGCTCTGCACTTCAGGGCTCGGGGAGGAGTGGTTAGCGCTCCTCTGGTGAAAGGTATTTGCTCACTGACAGCCATGCAGCTAGCGTGCGGTTGACTCTGTTGCATTCTCCTTGGTGGGGAAACAGGAAGATCAGTTCTGGTTCCAGTTTTGCTGTGGACTTTCTGAGGCTCTGTGCCATGTGATCGTGGAGGTCTGCAGCCGTGGGACGTGTCCATGTCCGTCTATGTGTGTGCACGTGTGCACGCGTGCACAGGAGGTCCAGCAGCTGAGAGTACAGCAGCCTCTCAGCCTTGCTCCTGGCACCTAATAATAGTAACAATGATGATGATAATAGAAATCACTGTTAGATACCAGAGCGGGCTTCACCTAGCTTGTGCTCACGTGTGGGTCTGCTTATTTTCTGGAGATCTCCCACGGACCATGTTTCTTGGGACCGTATGCCTGTAATGATTTAGATTATCGTCATTGTGGGTAAGATGCATAAGCTACTTTGCTTTGTATATTAATGATAACATTAACAGTGTTTCAGGCACTATTAATATTTAGAAATTTTGTGTGGACTCATAGATGATGCCGGTTCATTCTCACTGGAAGCCCACTAGGTAAATTAGATTGTTAACCTCTCACACAGACCCAGGCCCAAGGACTTCAAGTCCAAGACTGCGGAGGATCCTATTGCTAGAGACACCCACAAATCCACTTCTTGGCACAGTGGGTGGTGAGAGATTAGGGGAGTCTTGAGGGCTGATGAGTTCTGGGTCCTCTTTTGAAAAATCAGTGTGTGCCTTTGGGACATTGCCTGCTGTGGCTTGTGCTCTTGGGAGAGTCTTGTATGAGGTCATGTTAAGCAGACACTGATTAGAAACCTGTTAGACCTTGTGTGGAACGATGACAAATAACACATCTGTGTGACTCAAATCTGCAAACCAAGGCTGGATTTGAAGTGCTTCTGTCACCTGCCCTATTTTTAGTGGCCTCTAAGACCTGTGTCCATGCACCTGCAGGATCCCGCTGGGCAGGTTTTCCTGGGAAAATGTGCTCCCTCTCAGCACCGTAGAGAGCACAGGGCAGCGGGAGCCAGGCTGGCCGTGCCGTCCGGGCTAGTGGAGGCCCCGAAATAATCTAGCTGTGATTTTAGAAAGAAAACTGAACACAGAAGACCGAGGGGGAGACACCAGGCGTTTAGTCAGGTGAGTCAGGTACATGCAGTTCTATCAAGCTTGTGTAGGAGGGAGAGTCTTTCTCAGTGATGGAGACCAGCGCCAAGCAACCAGGATGTGGTCAGCACCTGGGACAGGGTCTCCCCAGGGATATCACAGGGGCCCCCTTCCAGCTTCCTGGAGCTTTCTTCCCACTTCTGTCTTTCTCATGCTGCCTTTGAACTCCCGGCTTCCTGCCACCACGTCCCCACCACACAGAGCCCACACTCCTCAGCCTGGACCCTGGAAACCCCACGCTCTAGCTCTGACCCTGCCCACCCTGACTTCCCTTCCTGGCTTCCAATCCCCACCACCGCCTCTCCACCCACAGACCCTGCCTGCTGCCCTCCTGGGATCTTCCCTAGTCCGTAGTCATCTTGTTTTGGTTTAGAACTGGTAGAAATTTAAATTTAGGATGGTGGCTGCCCGCCTCCTGGGTGAATTCCTCCTCCCGAGTCCCTGATTATTAAGCTCCTCCAGCTTGCCGAAGCCTCCATGGCAACATTACAAGTGTCTGTTCTGCTAACTATCACCTCCTCCATCTGATGGGACTGACGCACACCTTTGTGCTGGAGCTTTTGCTTCTCAGTCCTTGGTCTTCGGGCAGATGCCTCCATCTCCCTCTCTGGTCAGGGCGCTGCTGCCCACCCAGGCACCTAATTCATAGCTATGGTGTCTTCTACTCCAGTGCCAACTGACTGGGGCTTGG